>JAPKLX010000007.1:3906019-4016274 GCA_026898415.1 Leonotis leonurus
ACAATCCAGAAGATTCCTGCCACTTCTTGTTGTAACAAACTCCAACAGCTGGATTCGACCGTTAGAAATGGTTAAAACCACTTTCTAGAACTCCGGGGAACATTCTCTCTCACAGCAGATTGAAGGATGAGAAACCTGGAACAGATCACAGCGAGCTCCGCTTCACTGCACCTCACAGCAGCGAGCTGCTACACCATTTGCTCCAATCGATAGGACAACAGCGAGCTGCTCTCGCTACCACTCGCTGCCGAGCTGCTTCCCAACAGATAGCTAGTTGTTCCACTATCTGTCCAATAGCAGATAGTGTATTCATCACTTATTACCATCTGCTCCATTTGCTAGCATTTCACAAGCTGTTCCATTTGCACTTGGCAGCAGCGAGCTGCTCTCACTGAACCATTGCAGCGGGCTGCTGCTGCTTCGCTATCTGTTCCTCAAACTTTTACCACAGCGATCTGTTCCACGGCAAACAATCTGCCATTACTTGGTAAACGGCCTGCTCCTCCTGCACCACTGCAGCGGCCTGCTCACCAACAGCGGGCTGCACTTGCTTCACTATCTGTTCCACCAAAAGAACTCCACCACAGCGGGCTGCCCTTGGTGAATAATCTGTTTCATCAAACAACTTACCAACAGATAGTGCTTTCACTGCTTGTCACCAGCAGCGACCTGCTCTCGCTGAGTCATCACTATCTGTCCTCACCAACAGATAGTGTTCTCATCACATCTTCACTACCTGTTCTTTCCAACAGATAGTGTTCCTCAACCATCATAACTATCTGCTTTCGCTGAACCATAGCAGCGGGCTGCTCCCGCTTGAACAACATCAAGCTATTCTCTGCTACAACCACAGCGAGCTGTTCCCACTGCTAATCAACAGATAGTATCACTATCTGCTCAATCCTTCAAGCTCAATCTCAGCTCATGTGATCACAATTCTCAACACAATTAAATGAGGCTTATAATACGTAGTAAGCTGACCCTAGTCGTCTCTCATGAAAAGCTTAGCATGGCTCCCTAATTGAAGTGCTAGAAATTTTAACAACAAGTCATAAACATTCCAATCAGATAATATATATATGATTAACTAAACTAACTAATCATAAGCAATTTAAATAATGGAAATCCGGAATTAAGGCTCTAGGAGTTGAACACTCGCTTCGATCATCATATGATATGATTAATACACAAATTGACATGTCCATCTAGAATTCTTAAGAGCTATCTAATTATGAACTTTTGTATTGATAATTAGATCATGACTATGACTTCGTATTTAGACACACAATTAAGAATCCAAGTTAGACACGACAAATACTCAATTAATATGTTTCCGATTATAATCGAAGTTGGTTGGACTTTATCCGACTCAAGGATCGTCTCTCGACCTCACCCTTCATCTAACAAATTGTAACGGTGATCAATCGACACAATTTAATAAGCACGAATTCAAACAACAAGCATGAGTTAATAATAACATCAACGCTCGATTAAGAAATTTAACAACCTAGTGGAGATCAACTACTCAACCCAATACAAAATCATAAACAAGAACTCAAAATAAGAATTTACTAATGACTACACTATGAGAACAAGCAATCAATCTCCACATTAATCCGTCTTTCCAAGTCGAAATACAAGTAAAAGTACTAAAAATAAGAGTTCTAAGATTGCAAGAGTCGAACTAAAAATGCTTTCAACTGAGGAGCCAACGGTCGCTGACCTATGCTCTCTGAATTTCCTGCAGCTCTGCCCCAGCAGCCGCTGGACTCCATGCTCGCTCGCTCTCTTCGATTTCTCCTCCCGTGCATTCATCAGCTCGTCCCGCTTCACACGGCTTTGCACGTACAACGCAATTGGCACTACTTCTAGCTTCATCCTTCCTCATTCTACCCTCCTCATTCACGATAAAGAAACACAAAAGTCCGGCGTAATATGAACTAAAAGATAAGAAAACAACACAACCTAAAGTCTAAACACGACGAAAACACAACTAAAAATATAACAAAAATACGATAAACAAAATTAGTGACAAAATTATCCGTTGTTAAAATTTAGTAACATAATTTTTCATTAAAATTCCGTTACTAAAATTGAAAAAACTATTTTAGAAACGAAAATTCTGTTATTATATAGTAACGAATTATATTACATTGTTATTTTTTTAGCAACCATCAATATTAACGAAATTTATTATTTTACTAAGAAAAATTTTCGTTGGTAAATTTTTTTTTTTCAGTGACACTTTATAGATTGCTATTTTGTTGTGCTACATGTAAAAAAGGAAACCACTTTGGTAAGTCCACTTTAAGAAAAAATTTCCCTTATTTTATGTTTTGATTGCATGATTAAAAATTATCGAGTCAACTTTATAATTATTCAATTTGGTCAAACCCAAATATAACATAAATATAGTAATTCAAACTTAATTTGGATGGTTTAAATTCAAACTTAAACCTACATTTTTTTTTTCTTCTGATTGACTCGACACAATAATAACTCAATATGATAGTAATCCGATCTTATACAAAATAAATAATTGATATTTTACAATTAGGGAAAACGAAATGCACTATACCATGATGGGGAAGTAGGATTGGAGAGTGAAAATGTCAAGTATACAAGATTATAAATTGAAAGGTGAATCGTATCAATTACAATGTTAAATAATATCACTCGATCCTCTCTAAAGAAAGACATATCTTTTCATCACGCAAATTAAGAAGTCTTTACTTAAGTTTAAAGTGAAGTAGTAATATAAAGAAAAAAAATAAGGGTGCAATTAGTGTTTACTAATTGCACTCTTGTTACAATTAAACACCCCTTATTATTTCCATTTTGGGAAATATTTCTCTTTAGAGATAACATCTCAAAATAGAATACGCTTCTCATTAAAGAGGACGGAATGGTAGTATATTTTTATATTTTAGATAGTTTGACAATCTATAATCCAACCCAAATCCAACCCGAAATGTTGACATGCTTATGGATAAGAATCCAAATCAAATAGAAATCAATATAAACCCATTAATTTTGTATTTGGTTATTATGCTTATGCATGTTGAAATTATCAGTTCTAAATACATATCAGGAGGCTTTGATTGGATATCCTATATTTATTTGGCACACTTGGGAATATGATGCAAAAGATCATTCAAAATATGGACAACTATAAATACTTGTGGTGGATAGAAAAAACTGAATTCTAGTGCAACACTATTTTATCATATTAAAAAGTTACAATATACATTATCCAATCAATAAATCAAAATTCAAGATTGGAAGCTTGCAATAAAGATCCTCCCATACCAGTAGACTTTCTGCTTTGTAAAAGAAAATGTTGAATCAATAATTATTTATTTGTTTATAATAAAATTATATGTGGCTCAAATTAATTCAATATATTTAATTATTGCACACCCAATTATTAGCAATGAAGTTGGGCCTGGGCCTAACAGAATAAACCAAGTCCACTCAATAAGCCCAATAAAAGGGTATTTCCGGCAATCCATCAATTAATCCGTAAAACCCTAGCTGATCCTTATGCTTATATATACCAGTCCTAACGCAATCTGCTCAATGTTCAGATCGTCGTCACCAAAAATCAGGATACTCGGAGTTCTGTTATTTTATTTTATTTTCTCTTGTTTCACGCAGATCAAATAAATTGATGTGTTTTGCTGTCTTTCAAAATTATAGAATATCCTACATTTTGTTTGTTTGTATTAATAGTACCTTTGTGATTGGAAATTGATTTGAATCTGTGCACAATAAGCCGATGCTCTGGATATGAAAATAATGAAGGAAGCATGGTAATGTGCACAGAGATGGAAGATTCAAGGTCGGCATGTCTGCTTCCTCTGATTTCTGATTTGGAGGCCTGGTTTTAGACCTACATTTTTTCATATCATCTCTTCTTTTCTTCTTCGTTGTTTTATTAATATAGAGTTGCTTGATCGATATCAATTTCACTGAATTTTTTTTACCAAATATTTCATGAACTGTTTTCATTTCATGTTTATGCCTTTTCAGAACTTGTGGATTTTAAGTAGTTGAAATGCTTAGCAAACTGTTGGGTTTTTCTTTTAGATTCGCTATAAATGTATTGTTTTAAATAAAAATGTTTTTTGATAAAAAATGATTATGTAAACTGTTTTATTACGCAATTATAATTGTTGTTAAAATAGAATTTTTATCATTCAATCAAATATTATGCATATATTTCTTAAACAGAATTTAATGGAAAGGATATGAAAGAAATTATTTAAGTTACAAAGCTTAACATAAATTATTTCATCAAGATCTATAGTTGAACATATATAAGTTCATGTAGAGCTTTATAACTGAATCTTCTATACTTTCCATTGCATATGCCATTGATGCTAATAAAAATCGAAATACATTGGTCACTCGCATCATGAACAATGCGAAAATATAAAAAAAAAATAGGGATGAAATCCAATATAATTAGCTCAATTAAATAACCAAAAGCAAAGACCTAGTAAGTGTGCAAATTATTGTGAAATATTCCCTAGTACCTAGTAAGTAATGACCAATTAAATTTTATTATTAACTTTCAATTAAGAATGACTCATTTTAAAATAGTAAAAATTAATTTTTCAAAAAAATTTGTGGATTCTACCATCTTTTTAACCGACTGATGAGTACTATTCTAGTATGGAATAAATGACCTAATATCAATCTTCAATAATGTTTTACTCCCATTTCATGAAAATTATAATGTTATTATCTCTTTAGATTGTTCACCTATATACTATTTTTTGTTTTGAAAATTATCTCACAAATGTTTAAATATGATAAATCTAACATATTTTTTTTATAATTTCATTTTTTTTCCATTTAAAACAATTTTTACATTTTGTGGAAGATGTATTATAGTACTATATTCTGAATGGTATTTAGTTAAGTTCAAACTAAAAAAATATTATCATATTATTGTAATGAATTTTTTAGTTATGATGAAAAAGGATTTGTTACTCAATTTATTCATAAAAATAATTTATATTTTGTTAATAAAAATATATTACATTTAGACTCACTAATAACAATTCATATGAAACTAGTGTTAAAGGAAATTCTAAATCATGTAATGGAACTACTGGCTTTTATCAAACGGATCAAATGAGCTTGACCCAGCTTCAAAGTACAAACAGCCGTTACTAGAGAGCTATAACTACTTGATAATGTACTATTCCCACGAAAGAATACTAAATAGAGTTATGTCTACGGAGTTAATGGGTCTTCTTGTTATAAATAAAAAGTTGTAAATACAACTCATTTTGATTGAGGTTCCAAAATGACAAAATGAACGGAGCGCGAGTAGTATTATATTAAATCATTATTCTTGTGATCATCATTCTATTCTTTATTTTGCATTTTTATCTAATAAATTAGTACACAGTACATTATGTCACTAACAGACGGGGGAGGGGAATAGCTTGAGTACGGGTTAGTTGGCCAACTCAATAAATTAGTAATGCATTATTATAAGCTTAATATGAAGATAGATCCATTATTGCATATAAGGTCACCCACTAAAATTAAAACTATTTGCCTTTTGCCACTTAATCACCTAATCCCATTAGACCAAATCGTACGAAAGAGATAGATAGAGAGAGAGAAACTATGTTTGACAAATCAAAAGATCGAGTCACACTTGTACAAACATCAATATTACAACATAACTTCATCATCCACTTCAATATTCATCAAGAAATGAAAGAAATAAACAAAAAGGAACACATTTTCAAGATGATATTGGCTTCATAACGATGGTGGAGTGCTTCAAAATGTGCAGGCTAAACTGCCCTCCTTTCTCCGACGTATCAATCTTCTTCTGCCCCGGTGGAGGCAGCAGCTCGAAGTTCTGAACGAGGCGCCCCAACGTGATGCCTAGTATAGGCAACGCAAGAATGATCCCGGGGCAGCTCCTCCTCCCCACACCGAAGGGAAGGTACCTGAAGTCATTGCCGTTGGCCTCGACTTTAGCCTCCTCCTCCAAGAATCTCTCGGGCCTAAACTCCTCTGGCTTCTTCCATTGGGCAGGGTTGTTCGCTAGCCACCATGCATTGACCAAGATCTTGCTCTCAGCAGGGATGTCGAAGCCACCGAGCTTCGCGTCGTGGAGGTTCATGTGGGGCACCAACAGTGGAATGGCCATCCGGAGACGAAGAGTTTCCTTGACCACAGCCTGAAGGTATGGGAGCTTGTAAATATCGGGCTCTGTTATTTGGACTCCTGGGCCGAGCACTGTGTCGAGTTCATGTCGGAGCTTGTTCTGGATTTCGGGATGGTTCACTAGTTCAGCAATGCCCCACTCAATCGACCATAGAGTTGTTTCGATTGCTGCAGTTTGGAAAGAAGTTATGTCATTAAATTTTCATAAAGTTGGGTTTAAATTTTTAATCAACTAAAGCATAATAAAATTAAAATGACATAAAACATTTTTGCCCTAGACTCGGGTAGTTGAGGAAAATAAAAGAAACCAAGGGTTAGGTAAGGAGGTGGCGATCACATTCACTAGTAACACACTAAGTAACAAGGAAGGCGAACTGCCACCCATAACATCTAATTAGGAGTTTGGAACATGTGAAAAATTCTTATACCTTACCTACCACACCAATAATCCACTTTAATAATGTCTAACATTGCAAGAAATCTAGCTAAAACACAATTGGTCACTTGTTAGCAAATCGTTAATATAACGAAAGCATTAAGATTATAATTTTAGATGTTAAAGAAACTACTACTAAAATTAGATTATGGGGGTATTTTTTTGGAAGTACAACAAGATGATTTATCCTTGAAGAAAACCACCACTATCTACCTAATGTTCAAGTACAAAAACACTTTGACCGTTCACCGAATAAGACGACATAATTAGAGACTAGACTCGATATAATGGATCTCTTAGCAAGAACATCGCATTTCATATTGATCAAACTTAAAAGGCATATAAGAGGGAGTAGAAAAAATAGGAAGGATGGAAATATACCAGCAACATTAATATTCTCAACAATGTAAAGGACATTATCCTCATTGATCTCTCCCTTCTGCTGGGCCTCAATCATGTGATCAATCGCACATTTTAGTCCATCCTTGTCAGCGGGCTTCGTACTTACGAGCTTCCTGCATTAACAAAATGCGCCAATAATTAGTATACACCCTTTTCCAGTAAGGTGAAAAAGAAAAGAAAATAAAGAAACAATTAAATTCCTGATATGCCACGATAGCTACGAGCCTATATATGATGTTTTCCTTTCTTTTTTTTCTGAGGAGCCAATTATGGATTTTTAATCTGTAATTTAAAAGAAATTGAAGTAGACATACCACGTATTTACAATAGCTTCGGATAAAGCTATGAAAGAGAGATGGACACATTACTTCAATATATCTTTTTCTATATGATGTAATCCTAGTCCAGACTTTTTTGCTCCAAAAAAAGTGATATAGTACAAACTCCAAAGCCAACAGAAAGGGTGCAGTGGACATTTATTCTAATCTCTTTGCGCCGCTAGTTATGGTGCGCTCTTACGTGCAAAAAGTTATTTCTTTCTTTTCTTATGATAACTAAAATCGTCTATAACACCATTTTCAGTAATCAAAAAGTACACATCAAAACCATTCACGCAATCGCACCTAGAAACACTATTGGCATGAGTTCAGACATAGTTACGGATACGGTTCAAAGATAAAGGTAGAATTTAGGCAAGAAGAAAAATACTAAATCCCCACCTCAGCAGGGAGCAGTATAGTTTTCAACACAAATTCAAAGACACTTTTCCTCTAACGTTACTAATCGTAAAATATAATTTTCTGGATAATCTAGAAATCAATCAAATTGTATAAAAATAGAAGAATCAATCCCCCACATGACCTAAAGGCATACGCCAAATATTAGAACAGATTGTGCTCTATATGTGTATCAATCTTCGTCAATACTAAATTGAACATAACACGCTCATGACGATAGTTAGAACGAAATATCATGCTTATTCCACCGAAAGAATAAAGAAGAAAAACAGAGTAATGAGAGAACTTACTTCCTCTCATCAACAAAGTAGTCCTTGAACAGCTTCAATCTCCTTTCCTTCACCTGCTGACACATCTTGAGGTAGCCTCTCAGGAAAGGTCTTAGAATTGGGATGAAATCGCCATAGTTGTACTCGAAGCTCTGCGCCAACCGGCTCCTCTCTCCATTCAACGCCTTCAATTTCACAAACAAAGGATCTTCCTCGCTCTCAAACCTCCTGTCGAACATGATCCGGTACATATTGTTGTACATCATCAGCTGCAGACGCCGCCTCAGCACGATCCCGTTCGTCGCCGACTCCGGGTTCTTCTTCACATCGTCAATGACAGCAGCGGCCTCCGCCTCCCAGCCGTGGCGGTACTGCTGCACCACCTTGTTGGTGAAGAACGGCACCGTCATGATGCGGCGCATCTTGCGCCAGTGCTCGCCGTACACGGTGAACACCATATCCTGACCTTTACCAGTGAATATATCGAACACCACGTTGCGCGTGCGGGATCCGAACTCGACGCCCTGCGTGTGCAGGACCTCCTTAGCCAAATCCGGCGACGACACCACCACGAGGTTGCGCTGCCCCATGCGGAGGAGCAGGATGTCTCCGAAGCGCTTCGCGTAGTCGGTGAGGTTTCGGTGGTTCAGATCATCGCCGACCTGGAGCCAGTTGCCGAAGATCGGGACCGGGATCGGACCCGGCGGCAGCTTGAATTTCTTGCCGCGGAGCTTGGACACAACGGCGGCGACAACGATGGCGAAGAAGAGGCCGATGAGCGTCTTCTCCACGAGGAGGAGATCCATTTTGGTGGAGGTTTCGCAGCTAGTTGTAATGGCGGGAGTGGTGGTTTCGGAATTGCTCTGAGAGTTTCAGAGGGAGTTGTTGGGGATTTATAATGTGTTGCAAGGTTTTAGGTGGAAGTGCGGAGCGTGGGGCCCGGATGGAACGACGTTTTTCTGACGGCGTCAAAGTTAACGGCGAGAGATGTTGGAAGGTAAGGTAAGTGGATGAGGCTTCTTTGGGGGTAGGTGGCGAGTTTGGTGAGCCACGCGTCAATACACTTTTCTGGTATTTGCAAACCGGCTACTCATTTTTCAATTAATTCTTATTGTCTGATACTTCAATTTCTTTTATTTTTATGATTTCTTCTAAATACATACACACAACACAAGAATGTAATTATTATTATTGGGATTATTTCGATCTATAAATCTAATTAACCACATAGACTACACACCTGAAGCTGAAAATGATAAGCTATTTCTAAAAAATAATTTTTTTATTTAAAGTTTAATTATTATAATAACAAATTAATTTTAACTTTTATTTTTTTTTATACAGTTTGCTCAATCACACACACATATATAATTATTTTGGGTACAAGTAAAATTATCTATTTTCGTAAAATAAAAATAAAAATATTTATTTAGAAATAAATAATAAAAAATATTCAAATAAATAAATTTTATCTTTTATTTATTAAAATAAATATTTTAATTTATATCCCTAATTATTTCGATTTTTACGTTGACAAGTGAATTAATTTCCCTTTCTAATTTGGGAAAGTGTCTTGCTTCTATAAGGAAGAAATCCTTTACATAACCTACTTTTAATTATGATACGTTATTAATATACATATAAATTTTAATTTCTATAAAAATGACATAAAAATTATAAAAATATAATTAGAACGCATAATTTCTAAATTTATTCAATACAATTTCTTTTATATTTAAAAAAAAACAAAATATTTAAAATATTCAATTCAAAATATGAATTATATATTCATATTATCGGATATCTAGGACCTTGTCATGCACCAAAATTTAATACGATATTCAGTCATAATAATTACTTTATAGTTAAAATAATTATTTATAAGACGAATATACCATCTTAAAAGAAAAGAATCTGAATGCTAAAAAATGAGGGGACTTTGAATTATCAATTCTATTTTCTACAGTGCCTGGAACATTCACCATATTAGGGGATTTCAAAGTCCAATTTCACACTTTTTTCTCATATATATAGTCACATCTAAATTAAATTTATAACTCATTTTCAACAAAAAATAAACGTGTTTTTTTCTTGATCTCAAATTTATGAAAAGATTCCCACCTCATAAATTTGTGACAACTACCACACTAGGAAAATATTGACATGTTTCTCCTTTAAATGGAACAACCAAAGTCGCCTAAATTTTAGTTTTACAGAACACACAATTTTCTACCAATACGTATAACGAAATATACAAACGTTTCTTTATAAAATAGGACTTGTTATATGTGGTTGAGAATTAGTATTGTAATAGATGTATCTAATTATTTATTGATAGTTCAGTAATAAATACATTAATAGTAATAATAGTATAGAGATAAGAAGTGTTGATTCTGAGTTATCCCTTACGCACTTTATAATTTAAATTTAGCATGTTAATAAACCTGAGCACACTTTTCTAACTAATTAGAGTCCAATTTTATTACCTGGCTCTTACATAAATGCCAACTTAGAAAAAGTCAAAAGCAAAACCTAGGTTTGCTTATTTTGAAGAATATTAGAACGTGAATGATGAATCCCCAACACAAGTTGTATTTAAATAGAGAGTTAGTGGATTGTTTTTTTTTAGAATGGTATTGATTTCACATTTCTAAAATGTATATTTTCTCTTTGTGGTAGTTTTTGTTGTGTACATTATAATTAAATAACATCATAATTAATAATCTGCTAATATGATTATTAGAATGCAACACATTAACAAGTAAATTTGTTTTTTAATTCAGAACCAAACAGTGAGTTGAAATAAACTTATAAACTGCATCTATTTATTAATTCTCTCATAAATTTTGAGTAGAAAAAAAGGAGCTCTGATAGTGGTCAAATCTGAACAAATACACAAACACCTAACACCTAAATTAACCCTTTTTAAAAGTGCTTATTAATTAATTAATTAATAATTATACACCGTCTGGTTATAGCCACGTGATTATACGGAAATAAATAAGTACAGAGACAATTATTTAATTTTTAAAACCGACATTTGCGCCGCCTTTAAAAGTCAAACTACCTCAAAACTTTAAAATATACTCCCTCCGTCTCCCAAATAGTGTAACGCTTTGACTTGCACGGGTTTTAATAAAAGATGTTGACTTAGTGTATGTTTTATCCATTTTTGGTCTCGTTTCTCTCGCATTTTAGATTCATAATGTTGATTATTGTTGTTCGGATTGATGCTTTGGTCTTCTATATGATGCATTGTAGGTTATGATCGACAAAAACGGAGTAGCAAGACTCGAAAAGAAAAACGAGACGAAAAAGCGTGAAAAAGAAGGAGTGAAGATATTCCATAGGGGTAGTGATCACTACCCCCTAGTGATCACTAGGTCTCTTAAGAAGAAAAAGGGGTAGCGGTCACTACCCCCTAGCGCTCACTACCTCCATGGACTTTCTCAAAACAGAGCGTGGGGGTAGCGAGCGCTACCCCCTATCGCTCACTACCCCCTAGAAATCCAAGACGGACAGAACTGGGGGCTAGCGGTCGCTACCCCCTAGCGACCGCTGGCCCCTGGAAAATCTCCAAGACAGAACGTTGGGGTAGCGCTCGTTACCCCCTAGCGAGCGCTACCCCTTGGCGCTGGATGACTTATTAGAGAGCCAAGCTAGCGAGCGCTACCCCCTAGCGCTCGCTAGCCCGACGGATTTTCTTCTCCTATTTAAACCTCCACGCGTGATTTTTCAAGGACTACTACTTCACGTTTTTATTTTCTAGTTTAGGGTTTAGACCACGAGAGAAAACATTTTAGTCTAGATTTTTATTTCTTGTTCGTTCTTCAAATTCATTGTGGATTCGTTCGTGATTCAAACCCGGAGTATTTTAATGCATTGTTTACTTTTTCAATCAGTGAGTTCTTTTACTGCTTTATTTATTGCTTTATGAATTATTTTCTTTCCGTCCCTTTCTTGATTAATTTCAAATCCATTAATACAAATCTTTCAATTATGTTAATTAATCAATTCAAGGAATGTTTAAATTCAGTTTCTTTAATCCTTCGTTCTTAGATTTAGAATTTAATTGCTTTATTAATTTTCGCCTAGATAGATTAATTAGATTAAAAATCCAAAACTCTTTCTTTTTAATTGCTTTCTGTTCTGCAACATAGATAAAGCCCTGTTTAGCCTTCCTTGAGAATACGACTTAGGGTTAACTTATTAATATACATCGAACTCGTTCTCTTGCGAGCTATTTAATAATAAATTGGAAGTATATTGGCTGGAAAAATTCCTCGTGCCCGATACTGAGTCCCTTTATCGGACAGTGGGTCTGGTCTAAACAACGCCACGTACTACAGTTTAAAAATAAGTGGAACAAATTTTGGCGCCGTTGCCGGGGAGGGCTTTAGGCATTTATTTGTGTTGCATTTTATTTTATTTTATTTTGTTTATTTGTTTTATTTCTTTGCTCCCGCAAGGTGCGTTTGATCTTCTTTTGGTTTGTGTATGCTAGGTCGCCGAAGCTTGAGACAAGATTTGGTACCCAATGTTGACAACATCAATAGAAGAGAAGCCGTACGTGACGAGCGGTATAGGGACGTTATCAACCTCGCCACATTATTCGAAGAGCAATTGGTAATAATGGCTGAGGAAAACGGAGCCCCTAAGAAGCTCGGAGACTTTGCCAGGCCATCTTATGGCGTCACTGCATCTGCTATTGTGCTCTCCACTGAGGCCAGGAATTATGAGCTGAAACACAACCACATCAATCTGCTTCCTTCCTTTTACGGTCTAGCTAATGAAGACGCACTCCTCTTCATTAGGGAATTCTGCACAGCCGTCCACTCTATCCCACTTCAGGGACTGAGCGAAGAGGAACTCCTGAAGAAATGTTTTCCTTACTCACTCAAGGATAGGGCGAAGTCGTGGTACCTCTCCCTGCCAGCACGATCTCTACCTACATGGAAGGCGGTAAGTACCACCTTCCTGCTGAAGTACTACCCAAATCACAAGACGCAGCAAATCCAGCTCCAGATTATGCAGTTTGCTCAAGATCCTGACGAGCCTTTTCACGAGGCCCTAGACAGATTCAGAGAGCTACAGCAGCAGTGCCCGCACCATCAGATTGTGCCAGAACTTCTGTGGCAAATCTTCTACAATGGGTTGCAGCACACGTATCAGTTCATGGTGGATACAGTAGCTGGAGGAAATATATCTGAGAAGACAGCTGAGGAGGCGATTGAGATATTTGAGACCTTGGCCACGAATTCGCAACAGAAAACCTCTCGATCTAAGAGAGTAGAAGTCAGAGAGATCGGAGTTAGTCCGGATTTGAAGAAGCAGATGGCTGACATGATGCGAGAGCTGCAAGAGTTGAAGATGAGCAAGGCCCCTGCAGTGGCCAAGCATGAGCCGACATCTGAGTCGTGCCCGATATGTGGTGATCTCAGTCATAATGAGGATCAATGCACCAGGATGGCAGAGATGACTTATGAAGGAGGGGCCGAAGTTTATGCTGCACAAGGATTCCAACCACACCCACCATTCGAGCAGCACCTGGCTCAACAGCCTTCGGGATGGAGAGCCCAGAACAATTCTATGTGGAAGAGGCCGAATCAGGGCCAAGGCTCAAACTTTCCTACCCAACGAGCACCTCCACAGCAGTATTACCCACCGCAGCAAGGGTATTATTCGCCGCAGACCTACTACACACCTCAGCATGGGTATTATCCACCTCCACCGCACTATCAACAGCCGCCACCTCCTTACCAGCAGCTGCCGCCACCAAAGTTTCAGCCACAGTTCCCACCTGCACCGCGAGGGGCTGCACCACCTAAGACATCTCTAGAGGACAGTTTGGCAGCTTTCATGCAAGAAAGCAAATTGGCTAGAGAGGCTCAAGAGGCTACTATCAAGCGCCTCGAGAATCAAGTGGGGCAAATTTCTGGAGCAATGAATCAGGTGCAGCAGCAGCTACAACCAGGAAGGATACCGGGACAAGGACATACACCGCACCAGGTGCAAGCTATTACTGTTCTACGTAGTGGCAAACACGTGGATAACAAAGTGGAGCTTCCGGAAGTTGAGAAAGACAAAGTGGCGGAGAAAAAAGAGAAAAAGCCGGAACAGTCAGCTATTCAGTTGCACAAGGCTGCCAACCCGTACAAGACACCGATTCCCTTCCCGAGCAGACTAAGGAATGAGAAGCTGGAGCAACAATTCAAAGACTTCTACGAAATGCTTTCTCAAGTGCGAGTGAATCTGCCCTTATTGAAGATCATTCGAAATGTTCCATCCTACCTCAAGTTCTTCAAGGAGCTTGCCTCCAAGAAGAGGAGATTTGTAGACGACGAGTCCGTCATGGTGTCCGAGGTAGCCAGCTCTATCATGCAGCAGCCTCTTACTCAGAAACTACGAGATCCAGGTAGTTTCGTTATCACTATAGCTCTTGGGAATGGTAAGACTGTTACAGGCATGCTAGATTTAGGTGTTGGCATTAATCTTATGCCCTATTCAATTTTTAAAGAATTAGAGTTAGGAGAGTTGAAACCCACTCGCATGAGCTTACAGTTGGCTGACCGTTCTGTTAGGTACCCTAGAGGAATCGTTGAGAATATTCTTGTTAGTGTAGGTGGTTTAATTGTACCTATAGATTTTGTTGTGCTAGAGATAGGTGATGTGCATGAGAATGGGCGTGATCACACATTATTGCTAGGTAGACCTTTTATGGCAACTACTAACACTTTGATTGATGTTAAGAATGGTAATATTAAGATGTCAGTGTTAGGAGAGTCAGTTTCGTTTTCTGTACATGAGCACAAGGCTATGACCTATGTTAGTTCTATTAAGGATTGTTCGTTCATTGATTCTATTGATACTTGTGCCGAGGTCTCTGTTATGCAGGATTCTACTTTGGAAGAGAGCTTCACTAGCCCTCGGTTGATTCCAGCCCTCAAGTACTACCCGCTGCAAAACCACACATATCCATCATTGATCCCACGCCCCTCTTTCCCGCTTCCTCCATACCGATCTTCTCCCAAAAATCGTCTTTCCTTTTTCTTCCCTCTCCCTCGACGCACACCTCTTCCAAAACCTCCATCCAAATTCCATATCTCCACTTTTCCTCCCTTGATTTTTCCATCCACCATCTCTATCACCCCATTCCACAATCACCCATCCCCACCTACCGGAGACTCTTCCCACCACCGCCAGACACCACCTGCTCGCTGCCGCCGCCGCCATTTTTTGGTAAAATTTCTAACTCACACAATTCGGCAATATTCACCATCCACGGCTCGTACTCTCTACCACGATTTTGGAGGGTACAACACCTTGAGTCAGTGGAGGATAGAGCAGCAGGTTGTCGAGAACAACCGCCGGATTTTCGAGCTAGATGCTCAGTGGTTGAGCTGGGTTCTCTTTGATCCACCGCCGCCGCCGGATCAGCAGTGACTTGTTACTGCTGCCCAGTACATTTTTCTTTTCGTGTGTGTCCGGGTTGTTTCATTTATGTTATTTCCTTTTGTTGCTGTTTTGTTTGCTGTTTAGTGTTTCTCTTGCAGGTCCTAATTTTTAGGTTTGATTGGTATGCTACATCTCTTTGTGGAGCAAGCATCACATCGCCGCATTCCCCCGAATCGGGTAGTTTCCTTCCTTCTCTTGTTCTTATTTTAGCAATGGGGACATTGCTAGTTTCATTGTGAGGGGGAGGGGTGTGCTTTATTTTTATTGTTTGCGGTATTTTGTTGATCATCATGTATATCTTTGAGTGTCCGAAAGCATTGTTAGAAGTTTGGCATGATTAGGATTGATTTTGATGAGAATTGTGTTTTGATATGCTTGATGACATGAATGAACATTGTGAGTCGATGATAGGGTGATGAGCTTTGCATTTTGATCATAGTTGTCGTGGGGTAATCGTTTTTGTGATAAATTTTTGTGATAAATTGATGTGAAAGCTTGCATATGTGTGAATTTGGCATAAGATTGCTTGTTGGCTAGACTTTTATTAAAAATTGTGTTGATTGTGAGATTGAGTTGGGAGGCTTCTGCTTCTTTGGAAACCATGAGCATGGGAAACCACACGAGAACACTTTAGATAACCTCTAAATGTTCATATCTCGTGACTTTTTGCCATATAACCCACTCTTTCCAAAAGTTGGCTCGAATGGCCTTTAAAAGTGTTATTAAATCGCTTGCATTGCTTGAATAGATGATAAAGAACTCTACCCCTCTTCCTTTGAGAAATCAATTGAAATCTTAAGGTTTAAGAATGGGTATGAGAAACCACACTAGGATACTCGGTTTTACCGAAGTTCACACCTAGTGACCAATGTTCTTAACATCACTAAAAATTCTTGCGATTTGATAATGGTTTGTGTTGATAATATCTTAAGATTGATCTATAGTCTAGCCTATAAGTGATTAAAAGCCGAATTTGCATGTGTGTTGAGTTGGATCGGATTGAAATTGCATATTCGAGAGCAACACGTAATGGTGATTGATGTATTGTCTTATGACCCCTATCGAGTGCTTGTGATGATTGTGATTGTTATTACGTGATTGAACTTGTTTCTTATTTTGAAATCTCCGTATTATGTCGAGTTTAGACTTGCTTGAGGACAAGCAAGGTATTGTGTGTGGGGAGGTTGTTTTATCCATTTTTGGTCTCATTTCTCTCGCATTTTAGATTCATAATGTTGATTATTATTGTTCGGATTGATGCTTTGGTCTTCTATATGATGCATTGTAGGTTATGATCGACAAAAACGGAGTAGCAAGACTCGAAAAGAGAAACGAGACGAAAAAGCGTGAAAAAGGAGTGAAGATATTCCATAGCAGTGATCACTAGGTCTCTTAAGAAGAAAAAGGGGTAGCGGTCACTACCCCCTAGCGCTCACTACCCCCATGGACTTTCTCAAAACAGAGCGTAGGGGTAGCGAGCGCTACCCCCTAGCGCTCACTACCCCCTAGAAATCCAAGACGGACAGAACTGGGGGCTAGCGGTCGCTACCCCCTAGCGACCGCTAGCCCCTGGAAAATCTTCAAGACAGAACGTTGGGGTAGCGCTCGCTACCCCCTAGCGAGCGCTACCCCTTGGCGCTGGATGACTTATCAGAGAGCCAAGCTAGCGAGCGCTACCCCCTAGCGCTCGCTAGCCCGACGGATTTTCTTCTCCTATTTAAACCTCCATGCGTGATTTTTCAAGGACTACTACTTCACGTTTTTATTTTCTAGTCTAGGGTTTAGACCACGAGAGAAAACATTTTAGTCTAGATTTTTATTTCTTGTTCGTTCTTCAAATTCATTGTGGATTCGTTCGTGATTCAAACCCGGAGTATTTTAATGCATTGTTTACTTTTTCAATCAGTGAGTTCTTTTACTGCTTTATTTATTGCTTTATGAATTATTTTCTTTCCGTCCTTTTCTTGATTAATTTCAAATCCATTAATACAAATCTTTCAATTATGTTAATTAATCAATTCAAGGAATGTTTAAATTCAGTTTCTTTAATCCTTCGTTCTTAGATTTAGAATTTAATTGCTTTATTAATTTTCGCCTAGATAGATTAATTAGATTAAAAACCCAAAACTCTTTCTTTTTAATTGCTTTCTGTTCTGCAACATAGATAAAGCTCTGTTTAGCCTTCCTTGAGAATACGACTTAGGGTTAACTTATTAATATACATCGAACTCGTTCTCTTGCGAGCTATTTAATAATAAATTGGAAGTATATTGGCTGGAAAAATTCCTCGTGCCCGATACTGAGTCCCTTTATCGGACAGTGGGTCTGGTCTAAACAACGCCACGTACTACAGTTTAAAAATAAGTATGAACAGTGTATAATGTGTAAGAAGTATAATGAGTGGAGTTAGAAATGTGTGATGTTAGTGGAGATTGGATTCCACTTAAAGGTGTGTTGTGAGTGGAAGTTGAGTCCCAAAATAGAAACTTTAAGTGTTAAACACTTTGGGGGATGGCCCGAAAAGGAAATTCGTTAAACACTTTGGGGACGGAGGGAGTATTAACTACTTTAAAATAAGTAATTTCTTGAAAAATATTATAATCTCGAAATACATAACTAATAGACGATTTTTAGTAGAGTTGAAAACCTCTTTGAAATAATGATACTGGTTAAATCCTCTTGGAACAAGAAACTATCACAATTTCAATTTGCATTGGTTAATTATTTATTATAATGTTATTATATATACAGTAGTAGTTTCGTTTATGAGATCCACAATTATATTATTGTAATGGTGCAAAGATCTGATTAATTCTCTTACTTTGTCAAAATAATTAGGTTGTTTGTCACTGTCCGTAGCTGGCACATCGCGTGCGTATAATTAATATTTATATATAAGTAATAAGTGTGTGTATAATAATAATATACGTGGATCTGTATATGAAATATTAGTTAGTGTTTCATTAAATTTGTACCAAGACCTTTTTTTATTTCTAAAATATATTTCCCCCGTCCCACTAAACTTGACACAATTTCATTATTTGGATGTTTCACTAAATTTGATACATTCCTAAAATAGTAAAAGTTATCCCTTTAAAAAGGTGTGGATCCTACCACGTGTATCATTCTTACACTACTTTATACACTCTCCTCAATAACCGTGCCCAAAAGTTTTGTGTCATGCTTATTGGGACGGAGGGAGTAGTACATTGGCGTGCATGTGTTGGTCTAGTGGTAGTGAAGTTAATGTCCAAGACTAAGGTCTCGAATTCGAATCCTTTGTGACACGGTCATGTAAGTTAATGTTAATGTTAATGTAATCTAATTTTTTAAAAAATATAGTACCTCATTTATTAGGACTCGGTGTAAGTTGTAACATGTATCTAATTGACTTCTTAAACTACCAATTTACAATAATTAGCAATATATATATATATATGTATGTATATGTATATGTGTGTTTGTATAGTGACTTCGTCTAACATGAAATATCTTCAAGCCGAACAATTGTTTATTTCAAATGTATTATAGTGTACGTACGTTTCAACCTTCTTAGTTAATCAGTGACATAGGAAATGATTTTTTTTTGTGCATAAATTATAGTTTTGTTAATGAAATGATTAAAAGTAATTACATTGTTTTTATAATTATATAAAATGATAATAATTAACAGGACGAATGTCTATATATATATGGTGACGTATGTAACTACGTCACAATCATTTTTATCAGAATACTAGAATTTAGGAGAAAATAAATAAAAACAAAAGGTACTTAGTGGGGTGGTTGTGAGTTTCAAAATAGCTTTGTTACACCATGCACTACATGCAAATTCAAAGTGAATCATTGTACATCCATATTTTTATTACAT
The DNA here is from genome assembly GCA_026898415.1 of Leonotis leonurus. NCBI lineage: Eukaryota > Viridiplantae > Streptophyta > Magnoliopsida > Lamiales > Lamiaceae > Leonotis > Leonotis leonurus. Next base: position 3,925,388 of record JAPKLX010000007.1, read on the forward strand.
TTAATTCGTTACAAGCGATACATAAAATTATAGTAATAATTTTCATGTTGGATATATTCCATTTCACTATTATCAACATATACTCAATGAACAATGAGCCCGTTTCGTTTAATTGATAAAATTGATAGAGTGATAATTTTAAAATTTATCGTTCATATTCATAATTATTTATTTCTTACATCTCCTTACGAATTCCACTCATTCTTATACCTTCCAATCACATTCGATCAATTTTTTTGTGTAAATGTTTCTTTATGTTTTATACATCGTTTAATTTGATCGATAAGATTGATATGATAATTCAATTTAAATCCATCATTATATATATATTCATTTTTTACATTTCCTTATAAATTCCACGGATTCGATCAAATTAATAAATCATTTTCTATCACCTCGCCAAATAATTAAATAATGTTACTTGCACAAGCAAGCAGTACCACCAACCCCAACCACATTTTCAGACTGGCCAATAAATGCTAATTTGTCAAAGATCTAAGGTCATAATATTTTATCTAATTTAATCGTAGGGAAAGTTAAATATTTTTTATATTGATAAATATTCCAAATTGGATAAATGTTTGAATATATATATAGTATGTAGTATGTACTCCACTTTGTTTTGCAGAAGAATGGAGAAGTCGCTGAAAGAATTGAAATGGTAAAATAATGATGTTCACCTACCGCCCATAGATAACGACCCAAACCATTTTTTATTTCATTATTAATTGTTCAACAATATAACATACTATATATATATATATTACACGTAAATTAAATAAATTAGCATATGCTTGCATACGTACGGCAGCGGATGCCAATTCAAAAAAAAAAAAAAAAAACTGTTGACTTTTATGATTGTTTCCATTTTATTTTATATTTCTGTGAGTTTTTTTTTTGTAATTAGGATTTAGGACCACATATCTTCGATTGTAACTAAGTAATTATATTTTTAAATTCCTTTCAAAAAAAATTATATTTTTAAATTATGATAAAATTAGGTTATGACTTTTGGCGTGACAGGTTGATGTTTTCCTAATGTTAAAGTAAAAAGCACATGGGTGGTAATTATATACATGTATGAACCTTAACTAAATTAATATATTAACTCAATTGCAGAGGTATTGGATTATGATTTTAAATGACTTTTTAAGTTGAATTTTTTTTTTTTTTGCATATTTAAAAGATTTTGCAATATTTTTAAGATTTTAAAATTTTGTAGAATTATATAAAGACTTTTTAATCAGGATTTTAATGAATTCTGGATGACTCTGTGCACTTTGCATAACTTTATGGATTAACGTTGAATTTTATTTTTTCATTAATGTCTTGTTGCTCTTGAGTTTGAATAGTAGGCTCAAAATTTTGGTTTTCATTAAGCGGTAATGTTGTAGATGAATATTAATCGTACAAGCATTAGCTATTTATGTATTTACAAATTAATCTATTTAAAAACAAAAGCCATGCCTATTAGCAATTGACAAGACTATAATTAAATATATAAATTCATGATTAGACAATTAAATTAAAAAAGAAAATTAACATGAGCAACCACGAACTTTTGCATAATAATATCAAGCATATATATAAAACTCAAGTTTACAAATACATATACAAAAAAAATGTGTCTGTCTTATTGAGAATGAATTAGCAGAAGGAAACTTCACAATACTAACCATCAACATGCATAAATTGAAGTGAAGCCAAAACCAATACTTTTAAACTCTAATTCACACATGCACACGTACTCACACACAAAACTCTATAAATAGCAAGAATGTGCAGCTTAAAACTCATACCAAAACGAGATTCATAAAATTATATTTCACACACTTTTATTTTTATAATACTCTATAGATTGAAAGATTGAGGAGAACAAAAATAGTGTCGATGGAAAACAAAGAGGTAAGAAAAAAGATAATAAAGGTATAGTAAATCTTTAAAAATATGAGTTGCTAATTATTTTCATATGTCTGGAAAAATCCTTTGAAATCTCATAAATTTGGATGAGATTGTTGGTACGTATAAACAACGCTAAAATAAATGTCCATCAAAATCCATTTAACATAACAATCCTTTAAAATCTGTATTTTGGAATACCAATAATTTTTTTTTTAAATATTAAAAAATCTTGAATGAATAACGATGGATTTCACTCGACTCTTTAAAAAATCTTTAAAATCCAAATTGAATATCGGTGGATTGTTTTTAAATCACATAAAATCCTAATTGAATACCAACAAATTTTTTATAACAAAAAAGTCTTAAAATTTGAAAATCCAAACCAATACATAACATGTGAACATGTTTAAATAACTCATAGTTTGTGCTAACTTGTGAGAATAATTAATTAATTATTAATAAAATATAAGAAGCATATATTCCAAAGAATAAAACAGAAAAAAAGAAAAACTTATTATGAAAAAATTGGGCCGACACACTATACTCTAAAAGGCCCAAAAGAGAATAAGAAGCCGAATTATGAGATCCGATATGAAACCCGCACTTTGGCAAATCTAACAACCCGATCCGGTTTCTGATAAACCCTCTGAACTTTCAAATTAGGGTTTTGTTTCAGCTTCGTTGGTCACCTGCTTATTTGCTTTGTCTCGACAATGGGTTCTAAGAGCAAAGGTACGATAATTTTGTTTAATTTCATGTAGTTATCGGTTAATTGACTGTATTATCCATTCGCCGTTGTTAACTATTTCATAAAACGTGTGGGGAATTTATTATTTTGCTCTGAAAGAGTTCTATTTTTGTAGCTAAGAAACTGAATGACAAAGGTGAAGTAAAGAAGAACGTGAAAATGGAGAAGGAAGAAGCTAAAGAACACGTTGGAGCGTTGAAACAGCTTCAAGAGAAGGTCATATCTTTCTTATTTTGATTTTTTCTGTAACTTTTCTGCTCTGCATTGTGTTCTTGCTCTTTAATCTTTATACAACTTGTGTGCAGCTTGTTTACAATTTATGAAATTAGATGATTTCCCGGAACTTCTCTACAAATATTCGTGGATTGAATGATGTGTTAAGGATTGAATTTAAGTTATGTGATGGTGTATTTAGACTTTTAGGAATAAGGATAACATATACTGTAAGTTTGACTGTTGGTGTATGCAGGATCCCGAGTTCTATGAATTCTTGAAAGAACATGACAAGGAGCTTCTGGAATTCGACGAAGAGGATTTGGATGTGAGTGCTAAAATTTTGCTCCTTTTGGACTATATGATTATTATTTGTTTTGGATTACTAATTTGTAGAACTGCATTTCAATTATTTTAGGATGATCTTCAAACTGATGCAGAAGAGGACGAAGAAGTTGAAGGCGTTGGTGCTGAGCTTAGTGATCCGGAAGATGCAACGGAAGAAGATGCTTCAAGAAATGTCATAACTAGTGTTATGGTTGACTCTTGGATTGTTGCAGTCCGCTCTGAGGCTAAATTAGCTGCTGTCCGTTCCCTTCTAAAAGCTTATCGCAGTGCTTGCCATTATGGCGATGATAGTGGTGATGACCCTACAGCAAAATTTAGCACCATGTCTAGCAGTGTTTTCAATAAGATAATGTTGTTTGTGTTGAATGAAATGGATGGGATTCTTCGAGAGATTTTGCAATTCCCGTCCTCAGGGGGAAAAGAGGAGATGGTAAAGGATCTGATGGCTACAAAGAGATGGAAAAAGTATAACCTTTTGGTGAAATCGTATCTTGGAAATTCTCTGCACACATTGAATCAAATGACTGACAATGAAATGATAGCATTCATGTTGAGGCGTCTCAAATACTCATCTGTGTTTCTAGCTGCTTTTCCTGCTCTTTTGAGGAGGTACACTAAGGTACGCCCTCAACTTGTGAGATAATCTCTGTTAACCATCTATAGAGTTTATCTCTTTTAAATGATTTTGCCTAACTAGTTAAGATTATCATGGTTCAATAGCATAAAGTCACAACCAAGAAATAAGTCAAAGATTGCAAGGTGATAGAAGATGATTAGAGAATGAATAATGCCCAAATTTGCTCAAAGGCTCAAAATAGTGAACCAAATTTTCATAATTGATTTCTTTAATTCAAGTCTGAGCTGCCAGAAAAATTCTCATACTATAACATGAAACATGCTATTTATTTTCTTTTGTCGTTTTCAGCTCCTTATATATTAATATCTACGACTTTAGGTACATAAATTGGGTTAATTTTGCATCTATCTGCATTATAAATGACTCTATCCCCATTTCATTAACTTTTTAGTTACACATGATTGAACCTAGTCTCCCACCTTTACAATATACAACTTTAATTGGTGAAGAAATGCACTTGGATGTAAAAAAAAAAAATCTAAGAACCATTATCTAACCTTCCAAGACCTTGTGCATGAAGATTAACGTATTTTAAGGCAGTTGCTTCTTTACTTGGTGGAGCATGTCATTTTCATTTGAATCTTTTTTTTCCAGGTTGCACTTCATTTCTGGGGTACAGGAAGTGGTGCACTGCCACTTGTCTCCTTTTTGTTCTTAAGAGACTGTTGCGTACGACTTGGTCCAGACTGTCTGGACGATTGCATTAAAGGAATGTATAAAGCCTTTGTCTTGAATTGTCACTTTGTTAACTCTACAAAATTGCAGCATATCCAATTTCTCGGTAATTGCTTCACTGAACTTCTTCGGGTGGACATTCCTGCTGCATATCAGCATGCTTTTGTATACATCCGGCAGTTAGTAATGATTTTGAAGGAAGCACTTTCTTCTCCAACAAAAAAGAAGAAAACTAATAGTAAGGGGAAGGACGAACCATCCAAGAAAGAGAAGGGTAAAGAAGCACCTTCCGGTTCTTCAAAAAGGGTACAGTGCTGGAAACCATGGCATTCTAATTATTTCTTTGGGTTCTTTAACTTAGTCTATGCTGCTAGTATGTGATGATGGCTGGTTGTATTTTAAACTTATGTTTAGCGGACCATATCAAATATCCTTCTCTCTTGCAGGAAATATTTCGAAAGGTTTATCAGTGGAAGATTATAAATTGCCTGGAGCTTTGGACTGGTGTTGTTTGTGCATATAGCACAGATGCTGATTTGAGACCTCTTGCATATCCATTGACGCAGATCATAACTGGGGTAGCTCGTTTAGTTCCCTCAGCTTGTTATTTCCCACTTAGACTGCGTTGTGTAAGAATGCTCAATCGGATCAGTGCATCAACGGGTTCATTCATTCCCGTGTCTCTGCTTCTGCTGGACTCACTAGAGTTCAAAGAATTGCGTAAACCACCTACTGGAGGAGTAGGCAAAGCTGTTGATTTATTTTCTACACTAAAGGTACTTGGATAATGGTTATAACCCATAATTTGTGAGATGATAGTGATACAGCATTTAATGAAAAACTTGAAATTGTCTGAAACAGGTTAGCAAATCTACCTTGAAAACCCGAGCTTTCCAGGAGGCTTGTGTTTTTTCTGTCATTGAGGAACTCACCGAGCATCTTGCTCAGTGGAGCTACTCTATTGCGTTCTTGGAGTTGTCTTTTATTCCTAGTGTTCGGTTGCGGAACTTCTCTAAATCCACAAAGGTCGATAGGTTTCGTAAAGAAATTAGGCGTCTCACTCGTCAGGTTTGTTACGTGTCCCTGGAGACTGCTTATTCTATATTGCATCTTTTAACTTATTAAAATAAATATTGAAACATATGATCTCTCCTGTAGAACTTGACCAGTCAAACTCAAATTGGCAATAATCTGACCTTCAGAGTTCCAATATTTGGGAGGGAAACATCATTTCTTTGGCTAAATTAGTTACTGTAAATACTTATTCGCTCACCAAGACACCAACTCACTTCAACTTATTTTGCAGTCAAACATGAATTGACCTTAATCCGACCTTCAGGGTTTCCATATATGGGAGAGAAACATAATATCTTTGGCTAAACAAGTAACTGCAAGAACCTATTCGTCCACAAACTTAATTCAGCACGCACGTCTGTCAACTTTGGATCATCATAAGAGGAGACAATATATTCATGCTATCAAACACCAAAAAAATCTGGTTAAATTCATTTCTTTGCTGCCTTCTGCTATAGGTTGAGGCGAACTCTGATTTTGTGAATAAGAAGCGGACGACGGTTTCACTCTTGCCAAATGACCCTGAGGCCGAATCTTTCCTTGAGGTTTGAACATATGCAGTATCTTTTCCTTAGATAGGATTTTCCTGTTTGATCTGGTGTTGCATTCTAGTTGATGCCCATGTTCTAGGACTTGGCCCTTGACTGCAATCTGATGATAAAAGTTAACAGTTTATATTCGTCCTACTTAACTGCTTCTCCTCTCTCAATGTTACTAGGATGAGAAAAAGTCAGGAACGAGCCCCCTGTCCCAATATGTTGCCATACTTCGCCAGAGAGCCCAGGAAAGGAGGGGGGCATTAAACGAGTCCAGGTTATTCACATTTGCCTTTTTCTTGTATTATTCAATTGAATTGCAATATTTTTTATTTACGGTGAGCGATACATATCTGCTCAGTGTGCTTATTGGAGATCAATCTTCCAAATTTGGAAGCAAGATATCAAGTGACGATGAGTATGATGATGAGGCAACCGAAGAAAATGCCGGTCATTTGCTATCTGACCACTATTCCAAGTACATCTCTCTCTCTCCCTCCCTCTTTCTCTCTCTCTGTATGGTGCTTATATCTAACATCTTTGTTTTGGGCTATTAGACAACAGAAAAATGTCAAGAAGAAGAGTATTAAACACACAGAAACGACTGCTGTAGATGAAGATGTCGTCGAGGATTTGGTTATCAGTTCCGATGAAGAAGAAAATCCGTTGAGTGCCGACAGTCCTGAGGGAGATGATGACGAGCCTGATGAGCCCCAGGAACGGAGCAGCAAGAAACGAAAACATGGTGGGGATAATAAGCGTAAAGGGAAAGAAAATGTTGGAAATAGGAAGTCAAAGAAGAAGAGGAAATTTTGAATGTTTTTGAAGAGGAAATTTAAATTGAATTAATCGATGGAAAATGCATTCAGATGCCAAATTTTGATATTTTACATTTTGTTACCAAATTCTGACTCAAGCAAATTTATACATTTATATATTTTAACTTTATCTTTATTGTTTATAAAAATATTTATGCACTTATTTTTAGAGTGAAGTAGTACACTACAATTATTAAGAAACAATTGATGCTCTTTATTGGATTTCCACTCAATCCAAAATCAAAATATGCAAAAGCTATAACTGAGAAAGAGTGCAGATTTGAACTTCTTGAATCTAAACAAATTGTTTATTCTCAAGAAAAAAACTCATACACCATTACAAAGATTCGAGGAAATCGATGATCAAACCCTTAGCTCGCAGTAATATTTTCAAACATTAGCAAGAAACCATGAGAACACATTCATCCAAATCTAGAAATTTAGTTACATACATATGAAGGAACATAATGAGAACAGTGAAACGAAACGACGTCGTCCCTCATCTCACCATCACAGCCGGGCGTGTGTGCTCGATAACTGCCTTCCGGAGTTCGTGATATCCGCTTCGGTAATGCTCGATCGAGATGCACAGTTGTCTTATGGCTTCTCGTTTTTCCTCTGCTCCTGCAAGAATCGTCTCTCGTTCCCTATCCACCTCTGCCTCAAGCTCCCCGACTCTTGTTCGCAGCTTCTCTGCCGATTTACGAGCCTCCTCTGCGCCAGTGGTCAGCTCAACGTGCTGCAGATGCAGCTGGTGCAGGCGATCATCTTTCGAACGAATATCCGCACCGAGTGTGCTAATCTCAGCCATCAGCATGTCGTGCTTTGCCTTAGCTATGTCTAAATTTTTCTCGAGTTCTTGAACACGGTCGTTTCTCTCAGAAACGTCGGCCTTCAACTGTTCGATCCGAGCTCCAAGTACAGCCTCTGTCTCGTCTTTAGCAGACTTTGCCCGTCTCACATCCTCGTCCAAGGATTGGCAACGTAGATCGAGTTCCTTGAGATTATCCTCCAAATACGCGCGCTCTTTCGTCATTCGAGTCATTTCGGCCTGAAGGTGCTCGTTTTCTTCAGATAAGGCCTTGTTGGCGTTGCCTATCGACTCCTTCAAACCCCTAATTTCTTGGTCACGTTCTGAAAGATTCGTCTTGTACCTTGCGATTCGGTCATGCAGCCTTGAGATGTCGCGTTTCTCCCTCTCGACTTTGTTTTTCCACACTGCGACCTCCTTCTGGGCCGATTTCAGCTGCTCCTGCAAATTCTGCAAGGATGAGTCCTTGCTCATGAGCTCCCGCCTCAGGCTTGCTGCTTCCTCTTCCGATGCTAGAAGCTTCTTCTCCGCGCTTCTTAGACCCTGCTCGAGTCTCTGAACTTTACGTGTCAATCCTGCTTCGACTTCCGAACCACCATTACTTTCTTGAAGCTCGGTGGTCTCATCTTGCTCCAGTACTATGCTCGATTCTTCTGTGACTCCGTTGGAAAACACTTCGTTCGGATCTCCAAGAGATTCGTACTTTTGAAGCTCGATTCTCAGACGTGTCATTTCTTCTTTCGACGCTTCTATATTCTCTCTTGCAACTCTCAACTCCTCTTCATACGCTGCTAATTTTGCAGCATTGATTTCAGAGCACTCATGGCTGCATTGCTTAGAACCTTTGGAAATTTCTTTCTCGTGCATGCGGAGTCTCTCTTTCACATCGTGTAGCTCAGCTTCGAGCTCGATAATTCTCCTGCGCGACCCCTGCTCCTCCCCATTGCTTTGTGTGCTCGAGTAGTTATTAACGGATGAATCATCCGACTCTGACTCAGAATCCAGTGTCGAAGATTCATCTCCTTCCTTACTGTTCAAGTCCGAGCCACTGCCGTTACTTCTGAGAAAGAAGTCGAAACCCGCAGCTCGAGGTCCGGATTTCGTACGAGCAGGCTTAGTATCAGGAGAAGGTCCGGAATAAGGTGGTTCGGACCCCACATCAGAAACACCGGAGCCTTGAGATTGGAGATCAGAAGGGATATTTTTCTTGAGTTCTCCGGTTACGTGATCGTACCTCTCAGCCAACGAGCGATAAATTCGATAAAACTCCTCAACAAGACTTACCAACTCAGGCCTCTTCTTGAAATACAGTTCGGCCTTTTTAGCAAAGGAATCAGCATCCTCTTCAATTAGTTTCAACATCTTTTTCACGTTCTGATCCATTTCTGAGATCAACAAATATAAGAAACTAAAGTTCACAATCAAAGTTCGATGGCAAAGATTATAACATGCAACAACAATACAAAATCGCGAACCACTTACCTTCGAGATTCTCTTGTAGCCACCTTGAGTTCTTGGGACTAATGTGGCTATCCCACCACCACGAATGAGACTTCTTCGACTCCATCTTCTTCATTTTGTTATGCTTCACCTACAAAATATCGAAACATCGACCGTCTCAAGCAAAAGCAAAACACGAGCATGTAAAACTACACCAAAGCACACATAATACGCCCCACCCCAAAGTCACGCCGTGCCATTATTAGTTATTGTTTTAAGGCCCTCACGAGACTAACAACAGCTGTTTCCTAATATATCGAGTCCAACTACAAATAATTCTAACACTTTCAAGAAACTAGCCACCGCCTACTAAACTCGACATAAGATGTCAAACGGAAAAAGGGTGAGCCTGTTTTCTTACGAGTGATGAAGCCATTATCGGATCTCAATCTTTGATCCAAAAAGCAAGCCAAAACACAAGGGCGATCAACTGCACCATAGGATAAATAACATTACAACAAAAGACATTTTACAACAAAATATATAAGCAAAATAACATCATACATTTCTTGAAGCTATTGCAACAAGATATTAGCACAAGAACACATTCTTAACCACACATTACAGAATCACATAGCAAATCCTTCCTCTAACACTCTACACGCCACAAAAGTCATTCAATTGGATCTCAAAAAAGGTAATGTGATACATTAACAATGGATAAGAGAGTTGGCATCCATACAGCAATTAGAAAGCGTAAAAATCGATAGAAAATCGAGGCGTGCGCGACACTTACGCAGCAAGAGCGTGGATGATTGATTAGAAAACACACAGCCTAATGAGAGCTTTGAGCATTAGCACAACTGTAATCTCCCACAAAACAGCTATACACCCACGCGGTTAGTATTTCTTCAAAGAATATTGACTAACTCTATTGTTTAGATTTACTTTAAATTATTCATCAATGATGTTGCCAAGAATGGAGAACAAGGAACACACCACGATCTTTCCTAATAATTAAAAGAGATGCCCTTTCTCGCCTTATCAATAAAATAAAATACTGATCCATTTATTTTTATATTGTTTCACTAAAAAAGACGTGTCCCCAACAACCAAAATATCAGTAGACAATGCAGCAGTTAACATGTGGGAGAATTTAATGGCGTTTGGGGATAAAGTGATGTTCAAGAAAATTCAACCCTCTAACATGGAATCACAAAACTGGACCAGAAACAACCGATTCATTGATTCAAGAAACTTATTACTCCTCTAAAGAAAATAGAAAATTAATCAATGTAGATGGATATGAATCATATGATGCAGCTTTTCACTGATCCAATAATACAAATTAGAAGTTTACTGCAAGCTTCAGTTTCAAGAAATCACACACATAACACACACTGACTTTAAGAGAGAGAGTTCTAAGTATAGACCTCAGATCAGGAGAGATTATGAGGAAGTGGATAAACAGCAGAAGAAAATAACTTGTGGGTATTCAAAAGAACAGAAAAAGGAAGAATTTTCATGATGAAGACGCAATCTTTAATTCAAACCACGAATGCCCAAATAAAAGTAAGAAGGAAAAAAGTCGAGATTCCAATTCAAATAGTGGGAAAAGATAGAAAAGCATTAGAAAATGTCTCACCTTTTGACTGTTTCTTGAAAAACAAAAGGAAAAATTTGGAGAAATCTAGAGAAAGATAGCGGCGAAACCCATGAAAAAAAACAAAAATTGTGAAGCTCCGGCAAGAGAGACAGATTTTGGGGATATATGGAAATGGAGATTCCTTGTTTTTTAGTTTTTAGCTGTAGGTGGTGAAGGCACAGCACTGTGTGTATGATTCATATCAGTGTATGTATTTTATATCTATATATTTGTGATACGTATGAGATAGAGAGAGAGAGAGACAGCCGTGTCTGAAGTTTTCGTCACATGTACATTGGTAATGAGTCAAAGCTCTCTCTTATCTAATTTACTCAATTCTCAAGTTTCTTTTTCTTCTAAATCATCAATTTTGTTAGTCTTTTTTTCAACACTAGTAATGGATTTGATACAGGAAAGGAAATATATTTATCGTAATTTAATTAACGAAAAATAAAGAAGAAGATTTTATGATCCTTGAAAGTTGAAAGATATGCCATCATGAATTATTTTGAAAAATTACATAATTAATTAGAGATATGAGACTGGGACAAATATTATTCGGAATGATTGAGGAGCGTCCAAACACTTTTATTTGGCTTTGGCTTTAGCTTTATTTTATATTATTATATTTGTCACTTATTATTTTCAAATACATTATTGAGTGATTTTTGTTAGTATGTTATGTAAATTATAATATCGTTAAAAACTCCAAACAGTGAACTATTCCAAAAGAAAAGGAGAATAGTGAAATATTAATAATCTATTTTTATTAATTCTAATTTTTCTATTATAATTTATTATTTAAAATATTATTGATATTCAATAAAAAATAAAAAAATAAATATAAAAATTATAATAACTCGTAACTTAGATGTAATATTGTGTAACATTTAACACATCATCTATCTGTAGGTATATTAAATTTTATCTACAACAAACAAATGGTGAAAGTGTGAATAATATACTTTTTTTTTTATTAAATGGAATATAATAAATTAAAGGACGATATATTTGACTACTAATTTCTTTATTGAAACCGACACCCCTATTTTTTGTTAAAAAAAAGAACTAAGTGGGATGGAATAAGTCATGCTGAAATTTATCAACTGAGAAAACAAAGAAGATCCAACCTGAAAGAGACTGATAAATTAAAGAAATAATAAAACAAATTAAGATAATAGAAGCAATATTATCACACTATAAGAAAAAAAATACTTTAATGATATTACGAATTACATTACATTGTTACCATTAACTTTTGTTTCTATATATATAATTTTGCAGGTTTATATCTTCGTAGGGTAATTCAATTTTGACTGATTCATATTGATTCATTTGAAATCATTAGTTCGACTCGAATTTTTATAATCGGACTGGTTAACTACCCGATTTACTCATATTCAAGTATGCTATCAAATACAATATTATATTAAATATACAATGAATGAATGACTATGATGGCATAATCTATATATTAATTATATGAAGCGCAATATATATAGTAATAGTACAATAGAGAGTTTGAATTGTTATATTTGTAATTATTGTCTGCACAACTTAAATTTCAAAAAAATAAACAAGGAAGATAGAATAGTGCGATTAAAGTTTATTTAGGTGTAATTATGCCATTTGTCAATTTGGATATGTTTCAACTTTGAATTAATTAAAAAAGTAAACAATTTAATTAGTTAGATGGGAGGCTTGTAAAGAGATCCCCTCTATGGCTCTATGTGCTTTGAATAAACCACACGTGCCACAAACATGTTTGCTCGATTTTTTTTTAAAACTAATTAGTTAGTAGAGTGAATAAAAATATTTAAAAAAATATATATTTATCAGTACTTTTTAAGTTGGATTATTTCATAAATTTGGCATCTAATTGATCATTATCATTCGTATTTTAATTTAGTGCACTATTATGAATATTAATTGCAAGCAATGTTTTTCTTTCTTCTCTATTGTACTTGATAGGATGTGGCCCATCAATAAGGCCCAATGCCCAGAAGCAGCTCGACGGCCCAACACCGCGGCCCATCAAGAGCAGCTCGGCCGGCCCAATAGCACGGCCCACTTACTATAAATAGCCATAAACCGCCTATGTTATCTATAAATAGTCAGGTTAAAGCTAGATTAAAGGAGGAGATACACAATCACTGTAAGATAATCAAGATATCAGTTCTCAAATTATAAGCAAAGAGAGCTCTCCCGTGGACGTAGATCTCTTTAAAGATCGAACCACGTAAACCTCGTCTCGTTTACTTTCTAATCATCGTGCGAATCTCACTTCGAAAATCGGCGATCGATCACTGGCGCCGTCTGTGGGAAACGAAGTAAATTTTGTGTCCGATCACTATTTCCGAAGTGAAAACACAATGGTTAGATCCACTCGATCTAATGCTATAGCTGCTGCTGCTAAAGGAAAGCAAAACGAGGCTGAAATGCCTCGTAATCCACCTCGTCCATCAACCAACGAAGGGGATGAACACTATGCTCGGTCTGGTAAGCAGGTCACAAACCGCCGAACTCCCGAAGGCCATGTAGAAGATGTCCTTTCCCACCGAGCTGACGACTCTATTAGCAGTGAAAGATTGAATCAAAATCAAGGGAACACCACTCTTCGACCTCTGCTCGGCCATGCACTCAAAGCATATCTGGATCTTCACGAGCAAGATTTCCTCAAATTCGCCGAACAACATCAACAACGAGGACAGTGCGAAGAGGATAAAGCGGGTCCATCACAACGACCCCAAGCTTCGGAGCCAATTGCCGAGGAGAGAGATGACGAAGTCCCCCAAAAACTGCATAATCGCCGAGGAAATGTTGCTTCACCTCGGCGAGGCTCAACTTCACCTCGTCAAAACGTCGACCATTACCGACGTGACGAGGAACACCGAAGAAGGACTCCACCTCGTCAAAACGTCGACCATTACCGACGTGATGAGGAATACCGAAGAGAGAAGACGCCACCTCGTCGAAACGTCGACCATTCTCGACGTAACGAGGACGACCACCGAGAGGGAAGATTCACTGTTTACAGCAGAATCATCACCCCCTTCACCAACAAAATTCTCTATACACCACTCCCTTCAGCATACAGGGTCCCACCAATCAAGCCCTATAACGGTTCTTGCGACCCGAGCAACTTTCTGTCACAATATCAATATAATATGCTGAACCAGGGATTGGCCGAGGATGTTTATATGTGCAAAGTTTTCCCCGAATTATTGGTGGACAATGCACGGAAGTGGTTCGACAACCTCCCTCGCAGCAGCATAGGGTCGTACGCCGACCTGCTAGATGCCTTCGAGAGGCGTTTCTTCCAAAAAGCCGAAGCCAAAATGAGTTCGGCCCAACTCCTTACCCTAAAACAAGGACAAGGAGAATCTATTAGCGACTTCCTAGCTCGGTTCTACAATGAGAGCCTCAAGGTCGATCGCCTTTCAGACGATGTCCTCATTTCGGCGTTTCAAAACGCCATTCACTCCGGCACACTTTTCAGGGAGCTCGTGAAAGAGCGCCCCCAAACCTCCAAACAGCTATGGAGGATTGTTGATGCGTTCGCCGAAGCGGATGAAGCGGACAGGAAGAAACGAGCCACTGACCGACCTGAAGGTCAGGATAAAAAGAGAAGGGAAGAACGAGCTGATCAAGGGCAGCATCGACGAGGTGCTCTTGAAAGAATCCAACGAGGTCCATTAGCGTCTCACCTCGGACCTCGGCCTAATCCAGAGCAAGATCGGTTCGCTCCGATGAACAGATCTCGAGCAGAAATTTATGAGCTTCACGCAAACTTGTTCCAGAGACCTCCACCGCTGTCCCGAACTGGATCAAGCAGACGATCACTGGATAAATACTGCGAGTTCCATGGCGGCCACGGCCATGACACCGAGGAGTGCCGCAATCTTGCCTCGGAAATCGACCGCCTAACACAAGATGGCACTCTAGGAAGATACCGAGGTCAAAATCAACCGGATACTCAACCTCGGAGCAAAGGCAAACGAAGAAGAAATAGGGGAGAAAACTGCAAACCCCAAGATAAAAAGTCAAGACATGATGACGAAGACGATGACGAGAGTCAACCTCAGTATGATGGAGTCATCGCCGCCATCATCGGAGTGCCCCAAGGTTCAACAAGGTCGTCGCTGAAGGCCGAAGCTCGAAACCGACCTTCAGAGGAGCCTTCGCACAAAAGGTTCAAAAAGGATGAGGTCGTTATTTTCTCCAATGACGACCCTGTTCCTCATGCCTCGCCTCATCAAGACGCTACTATTATCGAAGCCGTGGTGGCTAACAAATTGGTACACCGAGTCTTTGTTGATAGTGGAGCCTCGGTCAGCGTACTCTTCAAAGGGTGCTTCGGCAAACTTGACATCGAAGAAGCGCGCTTAAAACCAGCACCCATTCCATTGAAGAATTTCACACAAGGGGAGACCTCAACAGATGGAACGATCTCACTCCCCGTGACAGTAGGACGAAGTCCGTTATCCACTACAAAGATAATCCACTTCTTCGTCGTCAAAGCCAACTCTCCCTACAACATTATATTAGGCAGAGATTGGCTGATAGCGACAAGAGCAGTATGCTCGGCCTACCATTTGATGATCAAAATACCTTCAAAGAATGGAGTTATCACGCTTCGGGGAAATCAAACACAGGCCAAGGAGTGCATGCAGGTCGCACTCCGAGGTTCTGGTGTACAACATCCCCAAGCATAGCAATTACAGAACCCCGGCGTGCCGAAGTCGACCTCGTCTGCTGCAGAACCTCTAGAAGACGTCGTACTCTATGAAAACGACGTATCCAAGGTCGTCAAGGTCGGTTTCGTTGGGGGTGCCGAACTCCGAGGTCAAGTTATTCAACTACTTCGGGAGTTTAGAGACATTTTTGCCTGGTCTCCTTTAGACATGACCGGGGTATCACCAGATATTATAACTCACCGCCTCAACATCGACCCCGAGGTGAAACCAGTTCGGCAAAAGCAACGAGCCTTCGCTGCCGAGAGAAATCAGGTGATACGCGACGAGGTACGCCAACTACAACAAGCCGATATTCTATTCGAGGTGAAATATCCGACGTGGTTGGCCAACCCCGTGATGGTGAAGAAACAAGTAGGAGGATGGCGCATGTGTGTTGATTATACCGACCTCAACAAACACTGCCCCAAAGATTGTTACCCCCTTCCCAATATTGATAAAAAAGTAGAAGCCCTCATTGGTCACGAGGTCTTTAGTTTTCTTGATCTGTACAAAGGCTACCATCAAGTCCTTATGACTACCGAGGACGCTCCGAAGACAGCCTTCGTCACAGACTTCGGCATTTTCGCTTATAAGAAGATGCCCTTTGGACTCAAAAATGCTGGAGCCACATATCAAAGGATGGTTGACAAAATTTTTGAACTTCACATCGGTCAGATTGTTGAAGTATATGTCGACGACATCGTTGTCAAAAGCAAAAAAGTCAACACTACCGCAAACGACCTCCAGGTCGTCTTCAAACTACTCCGCGAGGTGAACCTGAAGTTAAACCCAGGAAAGTGTACTTTCATGGTCCAGTCCGGAAAATTCCTAGGGTGTTGGGTTTCCCGCGAAGGATTAAAAGCTAATCCAGCAAAAGTTAAGGTCGTCCAGGAGATGCAAGCGCCGAAGTCGATACACGATGTGCACCGATTGACGGGCTGCTTGGCCGCGCTAAGCCGATTCCTATCTAAAGCAGCCGAGAAGCAACTCCCATTCTTCAAAATCCTTAAGAAGGCTCCAGACTTTGAGTGGAATGACGAGCACAAGTCAGCCTTCGAGAGTTTGAAGAAGTACCTCGACAACTTGCCCACTTTATCCGTCCCAAAAGGAGACGAGGTTCTTTCCCTATACCTCGCCGCTTCGGACGAATCAATAAGTGCAGTCTTAGTTCGAGAAGGACCTCGGCAGTTACCCATATACTTCATAAGCCGAGCTTTAAAAGGGCCAGAAACGAGGTACCAACCTCTGGAGAAGGTCGCACTTGCCCTAGTGAATGCTGCAAGACGACTTCGACCCTATTTTCATGCTCACCCAATACAAGTATTGACCGACCTACCACTTCGGCAAGTGCTTACGAAGCCTGAAGCTTCGGGGCGAATCGCCAAGTGGGCGGTCGAACTTGGCGAGCACACAATCTCCTTCGCACCTCGGCAAGCTATCAAGGGGCAAGCACTGGCAGATTTCCTGGTGGAAGCAGTATTCACCGAGCCTCCGAAGCCTACCAAACCTACCGAGGAGAATATCGAAGAGAAAATGCCGAAGACACCCCCCATAGATTGTTGGAAAGTCTATGTCGATGGAGCGTCGGGCAAAAAGGGAAGCGGAGCTGGAGTTTTGTTCATCAGTTCGGAAGGAAAACAAATCCCTTATGCTTTACGGTTAAGTTTCCCAACCACCAATAATGAAGTGGAGTACGAAGCCCTAATAGCTGGACTTCGCCTCGCGCAAAACCTTCAGATACGAGCCATCCAGGTCTACAGTGACTCCCAAATCATAGTGAGCCATGTCCTCGGAAAATACGAAGCGCGAGACGAAAGGATGAAGAAGTATCTCCACAAGGTCAGAACTTTACAAGAAAGCTTCTCATACTTCGAGTTGATACGAATCCCGAGAGATGAAAACGACCGAGCTGATGCATTAAGCAAGCTCGCGTCGTCATCCACAGCCTCTCCGGTAGAAGAAGTCACGACCCGAAGTATAGACGAAGCCGAAGTGAACGCAATAATCGATGACGAGCCGAGCTGGATGACACCACTTCAGGATTATTTAGAAAGAGGCGAACTCCCTGATGATAAGATTGAAGCTCGGAAGCTTCAGAACAAATCAGTCAAATATGTCCTAGATCAGGGAATATTGTACAGAAAATCCTATCTTCAACCTCTTCTAAGGTGCGCAGGACCCAATCAAGCGGACTACATCTTACGCGAAGTGCACGAAGGATCCTGTGGCAGTCACGTCGGAGCTCGGGCTTTAACCCGAAAGATTATGAGATGGGGATACTATTGGCCGACCATGCTACAAGATGCAGTCGACCTCGTCAAAAGATGTCCGAAGTGCCAAATTCATGCAACAATAACGAGGGTACCTCAAACCGAGCTCACCACCATGCAAAGCCCCTGGCCCTTCATGCAATGGGGGATAGACATCGTCGGTCCCTTTGAGCAGGCCCCCGGCCAACTACGATTCCTAATAGTCGCCATCGACTATTTTACGAAGTGGGTAGAGGCCGAGCCTCTTGCAAACATTACGAGCAAAAAGGCCCTCAACTTCGTTTGGAAGAATATAGTTTGTCGCTTCGGTGTACCTCACATCCTCGTCTCGGATAATGGAACTCAATTCACGGATAAGGCATTTAAAGGATGGTGTGACGAGCTCAATATCCAACAGAAATTCACCTCGGTAGCGCACCCTCAAGCGAATGGTCAGACCGAAGTCACGAACCGGACAATAGTCAAAGGTTTAAAGACTCGTCTCGACAAAGCCAAGGGAGATTGGGCCGAAAACTTACCCCAAGTCCTATGGTCCTACCGAACTACACCTCGAACATCCAATGGAGAAACACCATACAGCCTCGTCTATGGAACCGAGGCAGTAATCCCAGTGGAGATCGGCTTGCCGAGCCCCCGAACTATAAACTTCACAACCGATGCCAATGAAGAAGGCCTCCGAACTAATTTGGATTTGTTGGAGGAAAAACGAGAACGAGCCTACATACTAGAAGCTCGGTACAAACAACAAGTAGCTCGGTATTACAACAATCGAGTGAAACATCGACAGTTTCAAATAGGCGACCTCGTTCTCAGGAATAATGAAGTTAGCAAGTCAAAGAAGCTCGGTAAACTTGAAGCCACCTGGGAGGGTCCGTATCAAATCCAAGATGTCCTCGGCAAAGGCTCATACAAGCTCGTCCACTTATCTGGGGAGCCAATACCCCGAACTTGGCATATTTCTCATTTAAAGAAATATTATTTGTAATTTATGTAGTTTGGATTTTATTAAGTTCTTTTGTGAAGCATTTTTGTATACATGCTGCGTTAGAATCAAGTTGAGCTAAAACTCCAAATTGAGAGTAGCAGTCAACCGCGCGAGGGGACCACTCCTATCGATTACATCGACAAACAAGGGACTTCAAAGCCAAAACTTCGACTTCAAACGAAGTGGCGAAGTCAAGCGCGCGTGAGAAGACCACTTGATTAAATCGACAAACAAGGAACTTGAAAGCCCAAACTTCGTTCCTAAACGAAGTGGCTACCCGAAGTCTCAAAACCTCGCCTTCAACCACCTGAAGTCTCCAAACTTCGCCTTCAGGCGAAGTAAAACTTCGGTGTCGAACGAAGCTATTACGAAGTACGAGCCAGTCATCACAATTCGAAGCAAACTTGATTACACAAATTGAGTAGAGCTTTAGAAAAGTAATGACAAGGGACAATTGTATTTTATTTTATTTTCATAAAGTACATATTTACAATCAGCTTGGAGGGTCTGAGCCCGGAGACCTACCACTAAAACTAAGGTACTTCTCCACAAAGCCCAGACCCGAGCTAGAGCTGGCGCCACCATGACCGAGCACCGAATCCAAAAAGGCCATCCCCTCACCACGGCCAAAACCGCCTCGGCTTCGACCTGAAGGTGTAGATCGACCTCGGCTTTGAGACACAGCTCGACCTCGGCTTGAAGGCACGGCTCGACCTCGACCGCCTGAAGCGCGCCGCCCTCCACCTCGAGACATGATGGCAAGAGTCTCTTCTCGAGTTCGACCCAAAGTAAGGGGGACGCCAGCCGAACTTCTTTCCAACTGACCCGAAGAGGAAGCCTCGAATGAAGTCTTCTTAGACTCGATCCACCTCTTCAGCTTCGGGTTCCTCTTCTGAATAATTTTATACATGGATCCGAGCTTGAGGAGCGCCTCTTCCTGCTCGCGAACCTGCCAGGAGTCATCGCCGTACCTTTCTCGGTACTCCCTCGCTCGAGCTCGGACCTCCTTTATTTGTGTAGAGACCTCGTATATGGTCAGGCCACCGCTTCTATGTATACGTTCTTCGTACTCTTCATGCTCCTCGCCTATGGCCTTGAAAGTCTGCAGATCGTCCTTGACATTCTTGAACTTATCTTCAAGCTCCAGAAACTTCGCATGCTCTTCGTCAAGCTTCTCCTGAGCTGACCTAAGCTTTGCCTCGAGCTCGGTCTCGATGTTGGTAGTTCGGCTTTTCCAACACGCGACCTCGACCTCGGCAGCCTCGGCAGCACGACGAAGCTCGTTTATTTGTTGTTCAAAATGCGAAGTATTGGAGAAATCAAAGGCCAGCTACAGCAGCAAAAATTAAACAGTTCAGCACAAAGCGCAGTTCAACAAACATATACTTTATATACATGTGGAAAAAGCGCTGCCCTAGCGGCGACGTGATACAAACTAAAAAGGAGAAGAAAAAGCTAACTATCGCCGACCTCGGGCTCCTCGGCGCCGTCCTCTCCTCCTCCCTCCTCGGCCTCGGCAGGTGGCCTCCTCGCCAGATCGGCGATGACAGCTTCGAGACTGTCATCCCGATCCGCAGGGCAGCGGCGAACTGCCTGCTCGGAAAGCAGAGTCCTCTGCTGTGCAAGCATCTCCACCACCGGGATGGCCGCGGTGCACTCCACGAGCACCTCCGCGTACTCCCGCAGCATCTCTTCCTTGGTCGCCGTTTCATACCCGTACTTGACTTTATCAAGCTCGGGGTAATCCTTGGCAACCGAGTCGAGCGCTGCCGAAGTAATCGGCGTGCTCATGGCGGTCACCAACTGCGCCGCCACCACGGTGCCGAAGTGCTTCGAGCGAAAGATCCGCTCCGCAAGCGCTCGCAACACGCCGCCCTGCTCGGCCGCCGCCCGAGCCATTCTCTCCCTCTCCTCGGCGAGCTCCCCCCCCAACCTCGCCACCTCGGCCTCCGCCGCCGCCGCCTTCCTCTCCGCCGCAAGCAGCTCGACCAAGGTCCTGGCCTCCTGCTCCTCGGCCCTTGCCGCCTCGGCCTTCGCCCCCTCGAGCTCGGCTTTTAGGGCCCTGAACTGGTCGACCCCGTCAATGACGAAGTGCGAGAGGGCGCTCAGCCCGTCCAGCACCATATTGGCCTCCTGCAAGGAATATGTTAATACAGAACAATAAAAAAGAATAGAAGTAAAGACTAAAACTTCTTCCACTCACCTCGGGAAACGGGGCCCTACGAGTTTCCCCCGACCCGGATGCCCGAGCATCCGGGCTCCTCGCCTCCTCCCTCCGA
This sequence comes from Leonotis leonurus, assembly GCA_026898415.1. Lineage (NCBI taxonomy): Eukaryota > Viridiplantae > Streptophyta > Magnoliopsida > Lamiales > Lamiaceae > Leonotis > Leonotis leonurus. Next base: position 3,946,505 of record JAPKLX010000007.1, read on the forward strand.
GGCTCCTCCAGATCGATCACTGGCGGAGTCACCTCGGTCTCCACCCTCTCCACCATCGCCCTCTCCCGGCGCGGCGTCTCCTCGGCGGCCGAGGTGACTCTCGGCCTCTTCTTCTTCCTCCTCAGGGCCGCCTGCAGCACTTCGGGATCCACTGCGGAAATACAACAAGTATCAGTCCAGTTTGGATAACCGAAGTCGAAATACTAGTTCGGAGAACGAAGACAAACTACACTACGAAAACCTCACCCGGATCCACGTCGGCGATGGTGTCACAGGGGCTCAGCCCGTGCCTCGACAGCTCCGCCTCGGCATATTTCCTCTTAATGGGGCCGAGGCTTGCCAAGCCCACCTCGACCTCGCCGACGGGATCCGCCCTCAGTTGCGGCCCAAATTTAGCCGAGGACCAATTGTGCAGAGGCACCCCCTCTGCTCGGCAGAAGAAAAACTTCTTCTGCCAGTTCGACACCTTCGACGGGGTAACCAACTTGAACTTGTTGGTAGGGGAGAGGTACACCCACCCCGTCGGCGCCCGCTTCACCCTGAAGAAGCGAAGTAAAGAATCTACCGAGGCCGAGCCTCCGCGGCTACCGACCTCGATACAAAAACCGACGATCTGTTTGATCGACGGCGGCGCTAACTGCCCCAAGGGCAGACTCCACCTCTCCAAAAAATCAACAAAAATGGGACATAAAGGAAAACGAAGACCAAAATGCAAATAGTCTTCGTAAACAGTGAAAAAACCTACGGGCGGAGAACAACCCCTATCCTCCTCTCGAGGAAGAACTAACTCCATCGACTCTGGAAAAACAAAATTGCGGGCCAGATTCACCATGTGCGACGCACTCATGGTGGATGAAAAATCCAGCACCGCACCGGACCCCCCCGATGGCAAGAATTCAACGTCCCGGAAAACAGGAGGAGAAAAAGCGCGGGTAAAAACCCTAACAGAAACCCTCGCCGGAAAACTCCTAATCGGCGAGGGAGACTCTACTATCTCAAGACCAACGGGAGTACGAGAAGAAGAAGACGAAGAAGAAGAAGAAGAGGAAGACATGATTGCAAGGCACTTACTTGTTCAAGAGATTCAAAGGAGTTGAAGATTTCTTTCTCGAACTCAAAGTCAACAATGGCGAAAAGGTTGAAAACTTTTTGCAGAAGGAAAAAAGACACTAGGGTTGCGAAAAGCGAAAAGTATTGGTTAGCTTCCAAAGGAAGCCTTTATAGACGTCAAATCACCTTTTCCCAACCGCCTCTTTTTTCAAAAACCCGCCTCTTCGGCTCCTCCAACAGAAAGGCGACGCGTGTCACCCACGACCCTCTACAACAGCTGTCTTCCACTACCACAACTTCTACCTCGGCTACAGCCAGAGAGTCACTTCTACCTCGGCTACAGCCAGAGAGTCACTTCGACCTCGGCAACTACAAGATCTCCACCTCGCCCAGATCTCCACTTCGTCCAAACACACCCACCTCGTCAAGATCTTCACCTCGGTGCCGATCTTCTCTTGAGGGGGGGATGTGATAGGATGTGGCCCATCAATAAGGCCCAATGCCCAGAAGCAGCTCGGCGGCCCAACACCGCGGCCCATCAAGAGCAGCTCGGCCGGCCCAATAGCACGGCCCACTTACTATAAATAGCCATAAACCGCCTATGTTATCTATAAATAGTCAGGTTAAAGCTAGATTAAAGGAGGAGATACACAATCACTGTAAGATAATCAAGATATCAGTTCTCAAATTATAAGCAAAGAGAGCTCTCCCGTGGACGTAGATCTCTTTAAAGATCGAACCACGTAAACCTCGTCTCGTTTACTTTCTAATCATCGTGCGAATCTCACTTCGAAAATCGGCGATCGATCAGTACTATAATATATATACACGTAAATGGTGTGCATTGATAAGAAATTGCTAACTCATCTGGGGGTTAATAAGAATGTATCATGATTAATAGATAAATATTAAATTTTTAATAAAATATTGTTTAATTATAATTTTCCGACTATAATTTATTAATTATGATATAGTTTAATATTATTCAATATAAAATAATAAATATAATATAAAATAAAAATTATAACGACTCGTATGTTAATATGATATTGTCACATCAGTCATGACACGTTAAGTTATGTCCACTACGGACGGTTGAACTATCTGAGTGAAGGATACAAAGGTATACGTGTATTGGCATAATAATAGAAAATTAATGTCTGAAACAATAGATCTCAGGTTCAAGCCTTTTATGCTACAATTAAAATTTAATGTAATCAATGTTGAAAGAAATTTAAATAGGGTGAAGAATATATGGTTGATGGTGTGATTTATTTTTTAATAATATATAGTAAAAGTCGTAAACAAAAAAATATGCTTAGTAAAATAGATATATAAATATATGATTAGGTTCGTATCAGAAAGAAATTACATGTGAGAAATGAGAATGAATCTAGATCTTTAATCTACATAGAATCAATGATTGAAATTAATTATATTTAATATAAGTATTTTATTTATTTTAGAGACACGAAAGTTAATTTTTATAAGAAAATTATTTTACAAATGAAATTACAATCATTAATTTATTAACATGAATGATTGAAATCTTTTACCATTTTTCATATATAAATCATTTCTTATATGATCGAAAATCTATATATATATATAAATCCGGCCTAAAATGGTTGCCTTGCCGCCTTGTACATTCCCATTCACCCATCATAGACTTTATTTTCAAATATTTATTCACTTCCTAATAAAATAATTGTATACTATAACGTCATGCATTTTAATGCCATACTATAATTAATAATAAGTTTAAAATAATTATTCATTGACAGCAAAACGCTTAATAGTCAAAACAAATTTCTTAAAAGCATAACATGTGATGTGAGTGAGGCGTATATATAATTGGTGTTAATTATTTCTCTTTTACAACTTTATTTAATTATTTTATATATTCGATCTATATACTGATAACCAACATAATGCTATTAAAATGGATATCACTAAAAAGCGTTTTAACATTAATGATTCATTATCTAGACGAATAAACTAAAGTTAATGTATTAATTGATAAGGAAAACCTCAAGTTAGAGGCATAAATTAAAGTAGATTAGAAAAAAAATGCTATGGAGAGTGTTTGATTTAGGTGGTTTTGAAAATTTGAGTTAATAGCTTCACTTATTTATGTTCCACTACAATATAAGTATGGCGTAAGGAAGTGAAACTAATGTAATTAATTATTCATTTCAATGTAGATTAATATTTTATAGTATGATTGCACGATTGACAGCTAATCTGTTTTAAAATTTAGTCAATACATTTTGTTTCTATATAATTAAATATTTATATTTAAGAATATTTTATAATTAATTTATGCCAAGTACTTGTTTACCGGGTCAGGGGTATGAATTATTTTGACAATAACCGATTATAATTTATTACTCTCTCGTTGGTCTATTTAACCAAAATTATAGATAATTTATTGATTTTTATGACTAATTTCAGTAAGACACTATAACTTATACTTTTATATAGAAAATTAAATATGTTTCACAAATATTTTTAATTTTAGTTTTTGTTATGTTAATCGGGTGAATCCACTTGATTTTCGGGGTAGTGATATTGCATTGTTTCTCTCCCACTCTAACTTGTTTATTTATATTATAACTAGAGGTGATATACCACTTCCTATCGACTATTCTAGAAACTGAAAACCCCCCATCGATATAGAAATTATGATGAACCTTTAATTGGAACAAAACGGATATACATGCAATAACGTCGATAATAATGAGTATATAATATAATCCAAGACGAATGAATCATCTTGTTTTCATCTACTTTCTGTGTCTTTCTCTGTCTATCTATAGTTGTGTTTTCATACATATAAGTAGGTAGGGAGGTAGGACATGAAGTAAATTAATAGAGTGTTCTTGTTTGTGTCAAAAAAAACAATGTATTCTAAGCATATCCCGTTTCATAGCATTAATCTTGCTTGCAAGAGGGTCGTCCTTGTTTTATAAACATGGTATTGTTCTTCTTCTTCTTCTTCTTATATATGCTGCTGCTTCTCCTGCATACAACAACCACCTTCAACTTAATTGAAGCTTATTTGGAAGAGAAGATATAGAAATAATTAATGGAGAGTCGTCGACGTCAGTTTCTTCCTTTATTTCTCCTCCTCTCACTTCTTTTTCCTCACGCAACAGTCTCTGAGAGTAAGTAACTTCCCCTTCATACCTAACTATATCTGCTCATAGTATATTAACTTCCTATTATTAATTGAATTTTAGAGGATTGAATGCACAGATTATTCGACTTCACCCACACGTCTCTCAATTCTGATCATCTCATTTGTACATGCAGCAATTATTATTATCTTTATGAAAAAATCGAATATATATAAATCAGATTCCGATCCAATAAAGGTCAGATAAAATAATTTAATTTTGTTTTGTGACAGACAAACTGTACCCCACAGCCAACAATAATATGACTCCAATCCAAGCTTGGAGGAGTTCTGAGTATTGCATGTGGAATGTAAGTTCCATCTCCTCTCCCTCTTCTTCATTTTCCCCACTCCAAAAAACTATTACTACTACTTACTTCCATATATATAATATATCATGTCAATTAGTAATATATAAATAACCAAAAAAAAATCAATATACTCAGATGTCGACGCCGTGCCAAACCGGCAAAAATTACACACTCACTGCGAAAGGGTGGCTTAACGTCACTGCTGCCGATGGCCCCCAGTTCTGTGAGGCCGGTGGCTGCGCAGATCACACAAGAGCAGTGCTTCACTGCATCCACCAAGTCAAGCGAGACTACTGGTTCATCAACAACGCTACTGTCCAAGATCTCATCGACACAATTGATCAAGGCTGCAATACCGGTACTATTCTATATACCAACGGACTAACCCCTTTACTAGATAATCAATCTCCTTCTCTCTCTTTTCCCTTTTACCACAACCATATTCTTGCCTACAGGTTTCACCGGAGTGAGCAAGTACGGTTCTCACCACAAAAAGTGAACTACTCCTTGCCAGAGCAATATGTAGCCATCCATACTGTTCCTTAGATTACACAGTAGACATGTAATAATATCATAAATAATGTTGTCCCTGGAAAGGAACAAGAGTAAACTCTTTTTTACTGCATTCAGATTTCAATTAGGAACACCATACTACTAATAACAATATAGATATTTCTTGCTGTCTGATAACATGACCAAAATGCACTTTGATCAGACATCGAATGCAGAATAGGCTCTCTCCCCTTCGAATGTTCCAAATTTTGTATTCACAGATTGAGAAATGAAGTACGCATACAAGCTTTAAGCCATCAAGAGTTAACCACTAAGGAAACCAATTTATTTTTTCAATTAACCGCAGACCAAGAACACTGGAGGTAGAAGATATCTGGGTATATCAGTTGATTATTCAGCATCATCCCATAGCATACTTCTGAGTCCAGCTGCGGGCAGTAGCCTCGTATTTGGAACTGTCCGTCTTGTACATGTGAGCAATTTCAGGCACCAGCGGATCATCTGGGTTGGGGTCAGTCAACAAGGAGCAGATTGACAACAGGACCTGACAATAAACACAACAATTAAATTCAACCATTCAAGAATTTAATCATTCAAAAGTCACAAAGATGAGGTCATCATGCTATTGAAATGAGGCAAATCTAGGAGAGTAGAGAACTATATATAACTGGGGTTTTTGCCAATAATCTCAGTGAATAATCACTTTGCCATTTTGCATTAGACTACATTTTCTACTTTCTCATAAAAGCCTTGCAAAATCCAGATAACAATATAACAAGTGCCCAATACCTTTGAAACAGTCAAGGCAGGACTCCACTGTTCTTTCAGAATATCAAGACAAATGCTTCCATTGCTGTTGATATTAGGGTGGAATACTTTTGTCCTAAAGGCCACCTGTATCAATAAAAGAACCATCATTTTTACAACTAAACCTGCAGGACTAGATACTTTTTTGATCCCCAGTGGGACCAAATCCATTGTAAATATAAAAAAAATATCCAATTTAGCAGGTAATCACCACATAGGACAGTTAAGTTGATAACAACTGCAGCATCATGTAAAAGAGATCCAGCCAAATAAATTAAGATTACATACCTTTGGTGGCTTAAAGGGATAATCTGGGGGGAAATGGATAGAGACCAAAAATACACCTCCAGCATAAGGGCTATCAGTTGGCCCCATTATTGTAGCTTGCCAATGGAACATGTCTTCCGCTACAGGACCTACATTTTATTAAACGATATGGATCAGATTCATATCAGATACGGTCCGCGAAGATCATAGATAATAAACAAATATCAGTTTGCTTCAGGGGTCAGATGGAATAACAAGCATTGTTGGAAATTATAAATTAATGCTCTCATATATGGAAATACAAGAAGGAATGGACCTTAATACAAATTAAAGTTTTGCTGAAACAGTATTAGTACTACCAACTTATGCACAGAGAAAAGCAAAATTTCCTTCTTAGTCAGTTAATGCAAAAGAGAGATACATCAAAAAAAATGCCATCAATAAAATCCTTCAGCAGCAAACACAAAAGCAATCCATCACATTCAAGCATTCTAGTCAGCAATAGATGATCAGATAACTACTTTATTTTCTGTTCAGCTTATTCTGATCATCCTAACAAACAAGAAGATCAATGCAAAACTAACTAAGTGCTTCAGCTCATTCTACACATATTTTGAGCTTATTACCAAAAACCCATAATGAATGTCATAATCAATTGGCCATTCACAAGGGCACAAACACGAGGCAACACAACCCGGTTTCCTAAAGCAATTTTTATGAAATATCTTCGGGAAAACCACTAACCACGCTCATTTCAGAATCAAAACGCGGACTATGCAACCATCGCCAAATGAATACATTCTTTCCAACACATTTATAACTGAATTCCAGGAAATCGTCCAATTGAGTTCAAGTATCGATCTACGCACGCTAATCAACACCGTCAATGACACTCTAACGCATAACCAATTAATATTTACAATTAAAAAAACCATACCAGCGCTGCAAGACGTCGGAGGGTCCTTCTGCAGATCCTTGAGCTCCTTCAATATCCTCTTCGACGCCATCAAAAATCCTTCACGCCTTCACAGCAAAGCCCTAAACCTAAGAAATCAAAAACCCAAGAAAAAGAGAGAAAATTAGTCCCACCCGAATAAAAACCCTAACCCTAAATTGAAAAGATCCGAAACCTATTTCGACAATCCGAAAAATGAAAGAAAATCCCATGATTGAAAATCAAAGGCAGAAGGTGTGAGGAATAATACCTGATCCAGAAATTATGCAATAGAGCAGCAGAAAACTTGGGGACAAGAATGAGAATGAAAATGGAAGAAGGAAATGGAGGAGAAAGAGTAAGGGTATTTATAGCTGATGAGATTCTTGAAGATTGATTGGTGTGGGCCACTCTTCTAGAAATTTCAACGACTCAAATAAAGAATTGTTTTTTATTTAAATTTATTTGTGTTGGCGTGCAATCAACGCCATTTCCACTTGTTTATACGTTGCCCTCTTCAAAGCCTATGCGCTATTGCGCTTCCTTCATTTCATTCATTATTTTCTGTACAAATTTTTTTAACAAGTGTCTCGTTTCAATAATTTTACATATATTATCTAACAATAATGATGAATTCACAAAAACAACAAATTACATGTTTTAATGTATAATATATTTTAAATAAAATTATAAAAAAATCTTTTAAGTTGTATTATTATTAATTTAAATGATTTAATAGTTAATTCATAAGAAATCATTTTTATTCCTATCTCTCTCAATATTAACTTCAACCTTTTTATATGCTCAATTTTCTTAACAAAATTTATTAATAATAATTGTGCATGAGTCTCGAGAATCAATCTCCACATAAATATGATATCAATTAGTTTAAAAAATTCAAGCTTCAATTAAACAAATATTTGATTGAAATCATTACTAAACAATTTGTAAGAAAATAGTTGAATGGTGTAGAAATAAAGACAATCTGAAAGTTGTTAAGGAAACATACAACTACAATAACTACATATGGCTATCAAGTTTTGAATGATAAACCTGAGATACATTCACACTCACTCAACACTAGCACCTCCGGCCACCGCCGGCTCCGAGCAGGAGCCACCGCCGCCATTAGCGAATAAAAATCGATGAATCAAGGGGTCTGCACATTTGAATCCTTGGACTTGTTTTCATCAGAAGAAGGCCGGTTCTCGGTGTCCGACTGCCGGACCTCCTCGATCATCCTAACGACATCGTGCATGCTCGGGCGCATGTCCGGCACCTTCGCGACACAGGCCATTGCAATCTGAAGCATCTGCACCATTTCCTCCTCAATGTTCTGAAACCTCATGAGCTCGACATCAAAGACCTCGGCCGTCCACTCCTCCCGCACAACCGACTGCACCCACCGCGGGAGATCAACGATGTCGTCGCGTGTGGGAGACTGGCTCGGTTGCTTGCCCGTAAGCATCTCGAGCAGGATCACTCCGAAGCTGTACACATCCGATTTATGAGTGTGTTTCCGTGTCTCTACAACCTCCGGGGCTCGGTAGCCTGCCTGCCGAGATGCGGTTGCCGGGTAATTCATGAGAGGGGCGAGGCCAAAATCAGATACACAGCCTTCGAGATCTTGGTTGAGGAGGACATTTGAGGACTTGATGTTCCCGTGAGTGAATTTCACGCCGCCGGCAGCATGCGCATGAGCAACCCCTCGTGCGGCTCCAAGAGAGATCTTGACTCTCGAATCCCAATCGAGCGGTGTTCTTCCGGAAGTCGACTTGTTTCCTGTTCCATTGGTCGAAAAATGTGAATCGTGTTAGATTCACAAAAGTAGTAAAGTGAAAGTTATTTGTCAAGAACAAGAAATGGCCAAAACTTCTTATATTTTGAAGGCAATAATCAAGATACTGAGGGAGGGAGAGAGAGAGTAGTACCATGCAACAAACTTGCCAAGCTACCATTAGGATAGTAATCATAGACCAAGAGCTTCTCATCCTTGGAGTAGTAATAGGCGCGTAAAGGGACGATATTCGGATGTTGTCCGACTCTGCCCACGACTTCCATTTGCTGTTCGAAGTCTTTCTTCCCAACAATCACCTCTTTCAGTCTCTTCACAACAACTGTAGTAGACTCCTCCAACACTGCCTTGTATGCAGTCCCAAAACTACCCTTCCCCAGCACTTCAGCCGATGCCCTCAACAAATCCTCAAGATCAAAGTTATACGAGCACCCTTCAAAGAAAACTAGCTTGTTCTTCTCCGGTTCTTGCACCCCACTCCCGAACTCTTCATTCGGTTTTTCTGTCCTCCCAACACCAGAAGACTTGATTTTAGGGGCAGCACTTTCGTCGTTCTGTTTCCTCCTAAAGCAGCACAGATATAAAAATATAGCTGCGAGAAATAGCAGTACTGCACCTCCCACTGCAATAGCAATTATAGCTCCCAATGACAGCTTCTTCGTGGACCTTTGTCTACCTGTAGGTGGCAATGGGGTACCAGGAGCAGAAGGTGGAGATATAGGGAAACAAGATTCTAGAGGCGGACCGCATAATGAGTTCCCAATGAATGAAGAATTTGGAAAGTTATTTAAGGAAGATGGAATACTGCCATTGAAGCGGTTGTAGCTTAAATTTAAGCGTTTGAGATGTGGAAGGTCAAGATCAGGAATAGGTCCGACTAGTGAGTTGTTTTGGAGGCTCAATGCTGTAAGATGTGTCAAATTTCGAATTGTTAATGGAATGCTTCCGGTCAACGAATTAAACGAGAGATCCAAAACTGCTAATTGTGGAGGAAGGGAAGATGGAAGTTCACCAGAAAAGTTATTATTTTGGAGGAAGATGTAGCTTAGAGAAGGGAGTGAAAGAATATCAGAAGGCAGGCTACCACTGAGGCGATTGGAACGAAAGCTTAGAACCATAAGGCCACTTAGCTTCCCAATAGTGTTTGAGGGAATCGGACCAGTAAGTCCAATTCCCGGAAGGCGAAGACCAATCACACTATTGCCATCTGCACTACAATTGACTCCGGTCCATGACGTGCATATGGGGATAGAAGCATTCCAGTTGAGTTTACGGCCATGAGGCATGGCTGTGGAAAATGCCAGAAGGGCTTGAGTGTCGGAGCTCAAATCCCCCAAGGCCAGAGGCAAAAGTCCAACAATGATCAAAAGAGAACATAGCAGCAATACATGAGAAGAGCAGTTTTTCATCGGAAAATTCATCAGAGCATTCAGATTGTTGAGAGATTGCAGTTTTCCTGAGGAAGAGAAAGCACAAAAGGAAAAGCTAAGTTACTTTTTGAGGCCATAAGGAATCTAAAGATGGTATGCAAAGTCATTATATTATTACATGATTCAAGAGCTTGTTTTGTGTGTTCATGTAAGTGAAGATTAAGCCACAAAATTTGCAAGAAATCCAATCTAGAAACGTATAGCAGCTCGTTAAGGAATTGAAAAGAAAAAACAAATATGTTCTCATCTGAAAAACCTTTCTGCACAAAAGACAGCACACTTGTAGCTTCTAACTCAGTTTTGAAGAGCCTTGCATGGTAACCATATACATACAATAATATTCACTTTTTCTTCAAAAAGGCAGCAAATCTCCTATGATGCAGCACTTTCAACTACTTTATTGGAGCTTGACAAAAATAAGAGGTTGTCTTTGAGAGGTAAAAGTTAGAGAATAAGAAAACTACAATTACAAATTAACAAAGTAGAAAGTTTTGAATTCCTTTTGTACTCAAAATGGGTCAAAAAGTTTTATTTTTTCTAATTCACCACACTCCATGAATTAAAAACGAAGCATGTTATCAACAATCTCTACAGAAAAGAGGATAATTGAAGAGCTGAAAAGGAAACAAGAACCAAAGGAAAAAGGAGAGGCTAGAGAACGGCAAAGGCATTTAATCTTCCCAATTTAGACAAGCTTATTCAGTAAGAAAGCTGATTAGTAACTGCTGGTAGTGGCAAAAAGGATAAAAGGCAGAATTAATCATTAACCAAATTTTACATGAAGAGTAAGTCTCACTCTTGATTGAAGCACGATAACACCCCAAAGAAAGACTACTCTAGAGAAAATAACAGATATTTGATGCTCATAAAGAAAAGCACACATATTTTCACACTCACATTGACATAGCATAACAAAGAAGGAAAAGAAAGCATGAAAACAGAAACCTAAAGAACATTCTTGATGAGAAATGTAGAGTAAAAAGATGACTTTCTGGCTGGTTGTAACACAATACAGCAACAACCAAGACTACAATATAGAAGAAGCCTTCGATTGCACCAAATGTAGCAAAACACATGCACCGATTCTGTATTTACATGGTCGAAAGAACACTAACATTAAAACCTCTGCAACAAGTACAAATCCCACTGGCTCAGATCTGCCACTAAACTTCCCTACCTTGACTAATCAAATTGGCAAGAATAAAGCACACAAACACACAGTTAGAGAGAAGGGTTTGCAAAATCACCTCGAAGCATTTCGAGGAGGGGCCGAGAGAATTCAAGAACCTTCAACACAAATGTGGAGGGGGGCTATCACTATCAAGAAAGGTGGACTTGAGAGTCAAAATCTGAGTTTTTCCTACCTAACTTCAAACTGAAGTTAATAAATGCTACAGAGAGAGATGGACCGGACATGAACTTAGCTGAAGCAGCAGCAGCAGCATTTGCAACTGCATTCTAGTCAAGAATTCACACCATAAATGGAGGAATTCAAAGATCTGGGTGTAAATGTAGCGAGAAATGGCTCTCAGCAGAAGCCTGGGCAGGTGATTTTATTTTATTCTTTACAGAATGAGCTGGAAATGAAAGATTGAAGAGAGTGAGCTGGGTAAGAGGCAGCAGTGACTGAAGTCAATTCACTCAACCACTGAGGCAGTGAGAGAGTAGTGAGGTGGGAAGTGGGTAGAGGGTAGGATGGGTTTTTTCACTTTTGAAGATGAAAATTGGATATTACTATGATTTATTTAAATATATATGTTTTTTCTTAATTAGCTTTAAATGATTACAAATATGTATCTCATGGGAATCGGGACAGGATCGGGAGTTCCGAAAACATCAATTTTTTTGTTTCAGTCTCGGTTTTGATTGAGATTTCAAGAATTATGGGTCCTAAAAATAGAAAAATCTACATCATGATTCTGGTCCCCATCTAGAAAAAGAATGTGTCGGATAGTCTCAAAGTCCCAAATATGACCAAATTTTTCAAAATTTTAAATTAATTTCGAGAAATCGGGAATTTTCATCGGATTCAAAACTTCCGAATTCCAAAATTTTCCAATTTTTCAATCTCAATCCCAATTCTTACCCAAAAAAACAACTCATATCGAAACAGTAAAAAGTGCAAATTCTGATGGTAAATTCTCGCTCCTAATCTCATATTCCAAATTTACCGACATTCGTTTGAATGAATGGTTCAAAGCATCACATATCCAAATCATTTCAATTATACTACTTTATAAAATGAATTATTTTAGATTAGGTACATCATTACAATCTTTAATCTAATATTAATATCTAGTTGGATTAAGTAAATTCATTAACACAAATCTAATGTATCATAATGACATCTCACATGGGTGATTGTTAAGAAACCCTTTAAACATAAATTAAAGAACGATAGATCCTTTAAAACAAATACGCATTCATAATGTAATCTGTCTATAGTTATGAAGCAATAACTTAATAAATATAAATATAAATATTAATATGACGTCGTGTAGAAATAGAATTATTAGATTTAGAGCAGCATACTGCATGGAAAATGACGTCGTATTTGTTTATTATAATTTAGAGGGACCATATAAAGTATAAACACAAAAATTTTAAATATCTATTCTTTTGTATCATTTCCAGTATTCGAATATTTTATTTGTAAACTTAAAAGTTGATTCTCTCATCATTGTCGTAACATGAAAATATAATTATGCCCGCGCGCACATATATATAGTACTTTAAATTATTTCCTCCGTTCCACTAAACTTGACATAATTTTTTTATTTGGACATCCATTAAATTTGGCATATTTTTAAAATAATAAAAGTTATCATTTTTACTACATTTATTACTTTTACATTACTTTATACTTTCTTTAATAACCGTACCCAAAAATTTTATGTCATGCCTATTGGAACGGAGAAAGAATTAATTAATTAATGCTAATAAAGTGAATTTAACAATCTGGAAGAAAAAAAATGGTCCCTTCCATTTTTCTCTTCAGTAAATACAGTTAACAAATTATACACAAATCTATGACAAGTACAAACGAGATTATGCAATCTAATTTTATATTTTATACTACCTTCGTCCCCTTAAAATTGTCATATTTTCTTTTTAAACTTTCACACTAAAAGTGATCATTTTTTAATTTTTTTGTTTTATCTTTGCAATATTAATTTTTATTTTTTTTAAAACACAACACTTTACTTCTTAATTTCCGTATCGATTATCTTGTCGACGCTTTTAGCGGGACGGGGGAGTAGTATATATCACTGCCAAAATTTTATTTTATTTTTTCCTCCGATTTTACTATTTTCTAGTTGCATTTTATGTAAATGATTAATTGTTACGTTTATGGTGTCAGCAAGAGATTAAATATATAGTTGGCATTTATTTATTGGTCCGCAAATGTAATACAAAAGAAATACTTAGACAAATACTTATTAGGACATTTTATTTTAGTCAATATAAGGAATGTGTTCACAATTAATTTAATGTACGAATTGTACATTTATTGGAACGCTCAGTGGCCCCCACTACTATATTATTACTTAGTACTATTATTTAATAATTGATATTATAATAAAATGTTGTTACCGTTGCATAGTTGCATATTTGATATTTCCTCCCTCTTTTGTAAGTATTCATTTTTAATTTTATTTTTGTAACTTAACAAGCATTAATTCACAATTTGAGACTATGGTATAAATTTGAATTTATTTCGTTCTTTGCGAAATGGTTAGAGAAAATAACAAAAGATAAAGTGGGTGGGAGTTAGAGCACCTGCAGTGGGAGGGGTTTGCAAACCCCGGCAGCTTTGGGGGAAGGGAGGGGCGCGCGCCCGGGCGCGAAACCCCCGCTGTGGGTGCCCCGGGCGTGCGCCGGGGATGGCGGTTGTGAGATGGGGCGCGCGGGTTCACCGCTGCAGGTGTCCCGGGCGCGCGCCCCACCCTTTTTCTATTTTTTTTTTTTCGTTTTTTTTATTTTTTAAATACATATTTATTAAATAAAATAAAACATATTAAAATTTAAATACATATTTATTCATTTAAATTTGTAATCATAAATTAACAAATTAAATTAATACAAATTCAATCATTCTATAATGATTAGTAGAGTTTCCCAAACCCTAAAGTGTGAAACCCCCACTGCAACCTACCAACAATCTCCCAAACCTCACCCTTCAAAAGTTCCATTTAATTACAGAAATGTCACCAAACCCCATTTTTGCCAACCCCGAGCTGCCCGCGGATGCTCTTAGTTAGCAGAGAGAGAGAGCCAAACAATATGTAAATGTAACAACAATTATTGAATTTGTTTGTTTACAGGTAAAGTAAAGAGGCATTCTGTCACAGACCTTCTTTGTCGCTCTGCAATCATTCTATATTTGAATTCCTTCTGCACTCACACAATTTATATTTAAATCCGTATATTAAAATAATAAAATGTGTCATATATTAAAATAATAAAATGTGTTAAATTTATTAGAACAAATGTAGTATCATTTAGGATTAGTTTTGCTAATAACTAAGTTTGATAAAAATATATTACTCCTTCCGTTTCACTAAACTTGACATACTTTTCTTATTGGGACGTCCTACTAAGCTTGACATATTCCAAAAATAATAAAAGTTATTCCTTAAAAAAGTTGTGGACTCTATCATCTTATCACTCTTACACTACTTTATACTCTCTTTAATAATCGTGTCGGAAAAAAAAGTGTCATGCTTAGTAGGACAGAGGGAGTATGATTTAATATTTGAAAGATAAGGATAAATCACTTTTTAAGTATATTTTGAGATTGCATGAATACCATTTTTCTGGCTTATACATTACATAGAGCCATACTCAATTCTATATGAAATTATATTTTTGGGTTAATAACACTAGAATAATACATCAAATTTGAACACATTTCCACATTTATCATGAACTCTTAATCTTAATCACGTCAAATTTATCACCAACTCTCCCTTATGTTCAATTACTCCATGATTTTGGAAAAAAAAGAAAACAAATGTTGAGTTTGAATGAACTAAAACAAAGTCATTGAGAAATCAAGAAAGAAAATATTGTCGTAGTTTTTTAAAAAATACAATCATTTAATTGTCAATTGTTAGTCACTTTTTATAATCCCAAATAAATACATTTTAAACTTTTAATTTTTTGTTAATCACTTATTATTATTATTATTATTATTATTATTATTATTATTATTATTATTATTATTATTATTATTATTATTATTATACCATTCAAATCACTTTAATTCAAATATTTATGTTAGATCATCACCAACTAGTCATTCATAATTAAAATTAAAATAAATTATTAAAACTCGTAATAAGGAATATGATATTTATTGGAAAAATGTAATTTTGCTTTTTATCTTTTATAAACAATGTATGTGCATGAGTGCATGGTTAGTTCTTTTTTCCTTTGATAGGACTAGGAGCATAATATATATGATCCGAATTAAATACACATATATATACTGATTGGTGTATTTTATGGTCATTTATATACTTCAGCTTCAAATTTTCATTTTATCCATGTGAAGAATAATTGAAAAAAGTTATTGCATGTGTTGTTTAATCTGGTTTTCTATGTAAGAAAATAAAAGAAAAGACAATAGATAGATAATGTTGATTAAATTCCCATCAAAGTAATTAAAAGTATAAAATTGATGGAATAATGTTCTTCATTTTTCTATAATACTCCCTCTTTCCGAGTACAGTAAATCAATTTCTTTTCGACACACGTATCAATATTTTTTGTTTGTTAGTGTATTAATGACCTATTTTAGTGTAAAGTAGATCAACTTCTTTACCTAAAATAGAAAGTGATCTATTTTATTGAGACGTCCCAATCGAAAAATGTGGCCTATTTTCCCGGGAGAGAGAGAGGGAGTATACAATTATCTGATGAGGCACCAACCAACCCTACATGACAAGTACAAGATAACCAAAATGTGTCCAACCGATTACATCTGTCTCTTATATATATTTTCATATTAAACATATATATAGTATCATACTCCACATGCATGTGTGACAACTTTATTTATTACTGTTATAACTTAAAAAATGCAATAAAAATCTCCTCGCAAATAACCACAATTAATAAGAAAAACAAAATTTTCTCAATAATTTAATAAACCCTACCATGTGCCAATTTTTCGTACTTAATTTACTTCTTTAATTATATATGTATTATATAAGAATATGAGAAATTAATGTCAATATAAATATAGCATATATATAAGCACATAAGAAACTATAATGCAATATATTTGAATTTTTTTTGGAGTAATAATCGAAGAAATATGGTTGCACACACACACATATAAATATACACGAAAAAGGAATATCTTCCCTACCGCAAAGTAACAAAGAAAATGCAACGAAGAGCTAAGAAAAAGAAAACGATGATGCTGACAAATGAAAAGGGACAGTACAATCCAAAAACATTTGTTTTAATGCCAAAAAGTCAGACAAAATAGAATAATCAAAGTCACAACTTAATTCATGTCACACAAATTAATGGCCTTTACTTAAAAACTTTAATTCATGTTTTAAAATATTAATCTCATTGTTATGTTAGTTTATTATATACGATTCATGACAAGGTTTTGGAATCAAATCAAATTTTTATAAATCATCATCATTAGTTTTTTTTTACCCCATTTATAGTATATTCTAAATAATTTTTGGAGATTTTGCACTCTTTATCCTCATCAACCAATTATGGGATGATCATAATGAAAATATATCTGGTTGCGTTAACTAAAAGTAAATCTGAACCATTCATATTTTTCTTTCAATAGATATAATTAAATTATACTCTAATCAATAAAACCTAGTCAGAAAGAATAACAAATTCAATTTTTAAGGATAAAATATTTAAATAAGATATATACTAAAATTTTCTTTTAATCTATATCATTGATCTAAATAATTTAACAATCAAGATTTATTTTTAGTCAATTTTTTATATATATATATATCCATGTGCATATTCCACCTAAATTAACATGTCGTGTATAGAGAACGTAAAATATAATGCGATCATCAAATTGAGAAACAAATCGAAATCAAAATTTATGATGCAAGTAAACTTCATTGTCGTAAAACACAGATAGGGGAAATTTTCAATCGCACAACACTAGTAGGAAATAGGAATTGTTCATGATTTTGAAGATACATTCATTCAACAATAAGAAATGGTGGGGACATGAGAAATGAAGAAATACTAAAAAAAGAAGAAGATTGATTGTTGAAGGAATTTATGTCGTTGGCCCTAACTAACTAATCTCCCTATTGTATTGTCATCCACCCATCTCAAGAATCTTATAGGCCCATTTCTTATAATAATACCCACAATAATGACAAATCACCCTAACTTCACTATATTTTAACATCATTCACTTATAATATTGTTGCCCATTGCTATAAATTAAGTTCTTATTCTAACGCTGCCATCTTTGTAATATTCCAAAATGGAATATTATCATGACATTCTTTTCTAAACAATGCATCCCTCCTTTTCTCATTTCAAAACTACTTAAATAAACTAATTATTCATCAATGAGCTGCAGGCATAGGTCATGCACATCTACAATTAGAATGTTGATATCAATTAGAATGAGCTGCAGTTTCATACATACATGTTTTTGAAATTTATATAGCTAATATCAGTGTGTTTCGATTCATTTATATAATCATCCATCTTGAAGTCTCGTACAATCTGCCCTTTATTTATGTCTATGCATCTACAATCACTATATTCTCGTGTCTCGGACGTTACACATATTTAGGAGGGGATATGCCATACGAATATGATGATAATTTGTGAAATTGTTAATGCAAATGTAGTGATTATTAGGGCATAACATGGGTCCATCTATAATTTATATCATGAAGACAGTAGGCCTTTATAGTCCATGACTGAAAATGTCTGTTATAGATGTGACGACTTCTCCTTCTCTTAGTGTAAGTGGGCTTTTAGGAGTTAGTCTGTTAGGATATAACTAAAAAGGAACAATAGTTTTTTCTTATTTTAAATAATATATCACCGCTGCTTTACCTCAACTGATATAGTAATGTCCTCTAATATCACATAAATATATGAATTACTATATTTTTGTTTTTTTATTATTTTATATAATATATATTCAATTATATCATAATCAATAAATTATTATTATAAAGTGAAAGTTAATAAACATTTATACAAAAAATATTGTTTGTCTATGTGATATGCCACATCAGCAATAAATACGTTAAGTTGTGTCTCTGCGACTAGGCAAGGGTTCTATTAGATAATAATATAGTGTTGGCATATTATATATATGCATGTAGTATTTGTTAAAAAATTCAAAACTCTGTAACGTGTGGATGAGTACACATGGTAACTTCCCATTTGCAAAAATTAAAGTTGTTATTAACAAAAAGATAATTGTGTGATCAATTTGCACACAACTTATAAGATAACGCCCATTTATGGAATAATAAAAAAATATATATGTTGATTACATACGGTCACTTTCATTTATAATCAATTTGAAGACCAATTTCGTCTTCTTAGTGGAATTGGGTGGTTGCTTTGGGATGACAAAATTGAACAATACCCTCACCACTTATTTCTTATCCAAGGACCACTAATATTGCTATCGACTACGATATATCCATCCTATTATCCTACACCTAAGTATTTTAAATAAAAAATATATAATAATTATACCAAAAGATATTGACTTAATTTTCAATTTACCAATTATATTATTCATAGTTTGTCTCCATATAGATCAACATATATTTTACGTATTATTTCATAAATTACAAAGTAATTATAATGATAATTATAATGAGACGAGTATCACGACTTATATACCAAGCAAGCGCTAAACTAAAAACACGGAGTTGGACAAACCACGCACCATAATAATTTCCCACAAAACAAAACAAATAGAATCCATCAAACTCTTTACAAGATTCAATCACACCAATATGACAAAAAAAATGGATAAAGTATATGAAAAATTGCAAGCACAAAGCTTAAGAAATGGAGAATCGCCTCCTTCTAGGTTTGGTCAAATCCGGCATTCCATCTTCTATATTCAAGGTATCCTTCGATCCATGCTTGAAAGGATTCAATTTTCCCAATGTCTTGGACATGGATGAGAAGAATGTAGTTTTTCTACCACTCACTTTCGACGACGTACCCGTACCCGAACCCGTGCCCGAGCCCTTCTTTATATCTTGTATGTACATTTTCATCTTCAACAACTCCGTCCTGAGCTCCTCGTTCTCCTTCACTAGGGACGTGTCGGCTTGCAATTGGTTCCTCGTCGTGAGGGCGTCTGCAGTTTTGGGCTCGTCGGGTCCGCTCCTCAGCTTGAGCTGGTCGTAGTAGAGTGCGTGCAGGACTATTTGCACCGGTAGGCGCTTGTTCTGGGACGCATGAACCCTAGCCTCGTACGACAACTTGAGCGGGTCCATCACGCTACATACCTTCTCACGCTCGATCTCATCAAGATTCGGATGCGCCTACACCATCATAGACAATACTCTTAGACCACTTAAATACTGAAACAAGACACCATCATAAACAATACTATTAGAACACCTCAAACAAGATCAAGATTCAAAAGCAACACAAATTAAACAATACTACTATTAGACCAAGCGTCTCAATGCATTTCGGGGAGAACTAGTTAGCTCTGGGTTCGAGTGGCATTTCACCCATAACCACAACTCATCTGCTGATTCTTCGACGTCAGTCGGTTCGGACCTCCACTTAGTTTCACCCAAGGTTCATCCTGATCATGGATAGATCACCCAAAACATTCTGAATGCGGATCCTCTTAGCACTCTTTTATTTTTATCCCGACTAGAGAATCAGAGCTAATTTCACTTCCCTCAAGCCAGTTAATGAGCTAATGATGACTAGCCTTTAATTGAATGGAAGGTCGGGCCGAAACTTAAATACTCAAACAAGACACCATCATAAACAATACTCTTAGACCACTTAAATACTCAAACAAGACACCATCATAAGCAATACTCTTGGACCACTTAAATACTCAAACAAGACACCATCATAAACAATACTATTAGACAACCTCAAACAAGATCAAGGTTCAAAAGCCAACACAAAATAAACATGGTTCAATTTCTCAAATGCATACCTTCAAGTAGATATCGATTGCCCGGTAGAGATCGTCGTCGACTTTCCTTGCAGCCTTAGGCACTAAATTAGCTATGCCATTGAACTTAGAAATGCTCAAATCGGCATAGGTGGCGATCTCACCAAGATATGCATCAATAGTCTTCCCAACTCTCTGCATAGCCGTGGAGCAAACCTCCTTGAAATCTGCTGCACTAAAAACCGCAACATTCTTCTCCTTCTCAACAAACCCGGATATGATCTTCCTCACACTCTCAAGATCGAACAGCCTCTCACCATCATAAGTAAAAGACAAAACCAACAGATCATCGACAGTCACATGCTCTAAGATCGAAGAGATCCTCTTCTCCAACTCGTTCTTGCACCTATTGTCTGCCCTCAAGAAAATGGCTGTCCTGAGCAGACAACACAGGAAGTTTATGGGGAAAGCGGACTTCTCCACCGGTAACAAGGCGACGATGGACTCGAGGATGTCACGCTGGCGGAGGCGGAGGCCGGTGTCGTTGGCGTCCGAGGAGCGGGCCCCGTTGCCGGAGTGGTCGCGCACAAGGTCGCGGAGTGATCGCTCTGTGTAGGTTATGATAGCACTGGCTAGAGTGAGGCCCTTGGCGCCTCTCGATTTCATCGACGCGATTATCCGCTCGAAGAACGTTATGTCGAGGATCGTTAGCTCCTCCGTCCACCAGTTCGGCGGCGAACGGCTCGGGAAGTTCGACTCCACACAAGCCTGATTAATATGCAGATTTTAATTAATTAATATACTACGATTTGAGTATTAACACAAATATACTTTATAATTTGATCGGGATGAATACCTTAGCAGTGGCGATTTCGACGCAACGTTGGACGATGCCGAGGTCGTCGGCCATGGGGAGAAGATCCTCGCAGGATTTTAGGACAACGAGGGCGCCGGAGAGGGTGGTTAGGGCAACCTGCGACATGAAATCCTCGGTTCTTCCGGCAAGGTTAGCGTCGCAATACTTGTCGGTCATCTGGAGGTACTCGGCGGCACATCGGAGCGCCGCCACGTTGTGAACCGTGATCTCGAAGTTTACACCATAGCAGAACTTGGCCGCCTTTTCGAATATTTCCGGCCCTCCCGGAATCTCCGACAGATCTATTCTCGTTATATCTGTTTCTTTCGATTCCAGTATCACTTTCCTTATCAGGTTACTCTTCGCCACCAGCATAAACTATATAGTTATTTAAAAAAAAAAGACGACTGTGTTAATTCAATATCGTGTCGAATATTGTAGAATTAATCCACCAGCAATTAAGCTTACCTTGTGAAGGCAGAAATTGGCTTCTCCCACTACAACAATTACATCAGTAGCGATTTCTTGGGAAAATACCCTGCAGATTGAGAATCAAGAAAATATGAGATTAAATAATTGAGGGAACTAAATGAACGATTGGTTAGGGAAGAGGAAAATGAAGAAAAGTACCATTGGCCAGTTCTTTCCATTGCAGAAGAGAATCTGGTAGCCATGTTTGAGAGAGGAATTAAGTGAAAATGGAGATGTGTGATAGAGGTTTAACGTCTTATATATATACAAAGAAGCTTTTATAAACTTAACTTGTGATAAAGCTGCTTTTGCATGCAAATAATTGTTTTTTACTTGGAGACTTCTGTGACTTTTGGATTTTAATGAGGAGTGAGTGAATGATCTCCTTTTATTTTATTGTGACTTTTACTTGTAGTTTTCAAGTTCTACATGATTCCATGGTCTATTCTGCATGCCCTGTAGATTCTCTTTGTACACTACACCTTTTAACCTTTAACTTAATTAATAAGCTCCCATATCTATATATCTCTACCTCCTCTTCTATATGTATATGTGAATAGTATTTTTTTAATCTATTTAATTTGATCAAGGCATCGTTATTGTTGATATTTGGAGCAATATGAAAATTCACAGGAGATCACAATTTCATGTTCCTCCTTTCACCAATGTTCTTCCTATTTTGACTCGATACGGATTTTAATAAAATAGATCGACTTTGGTTGGTCACCAATATTCTTCCCATTTTGACCCGACATGGATTTTAATAAAATAGATCGACTTTGGTTGGTAAAAGGTAAAGTGAGTGTAAAATGTAGTGAGTGGAGAATGAGACCCACAAAAAGTTAGATAATGTGTAATGTATTATGAGTGGATAATGAAACTCACATTATAGTGTAGTGAGTGGAGAAGAGATTGCCAAAAATAGAAAGAAAAGTGGAAAAAAACTTGATAGACGGACTAAAATGGGAAAGTGGAAAGAAATTTGGTGAAGGTAATACTCCCTCCGTCCCACCATCCCACTAAGCATGTCACCTTTTTTCCCGACACGGTTATTAAGGAGAGTGTATAAAGTAGTGTAAGAGTGATAAAGGTGGTAGGTAGGGTCCACACCTTTTTGAAGGGATAACTTTTACTATTTTTGTAATATGTCAACGTTCCAATAAGGTAACTGTGTCATGTTTAATGAGACGGAGCCAGTATAATTTTCGCAAGATTTACTCTTTCAATCGCATCTTTTAACCTAGGAAGCAAGCACACGTAGGCTTGTAACAAGATTGTAACAAGATTAATAGACATCGAGACACACTGATGTTGGAAAAATATTCTCTTTTTCCTTTTAATTGCATTATGGTTTCTTTATAAATTTGGACCATATTACCCTTACCAACTAGCAAGGGCTGTTTTCGAGCAATACTAAGTGAGCGACTGCATAAGGCCTCCCAAAAATATTGTCCATATATATATATTAAAACCGTTTCCATTTAAGAATTATAACTTACACGGCAAAGTTCTTGTTTTGTGCATAATATCTCTTTTTAACAACTCTTTAGGTTTATTTTGGGTACTGAATTAATGTTAAACAAATTAAAGATCGAGTGTCTAGATTTTTAGTTAGCTAGGGACATAACGTGATCAATTTTGGACCTGATAAATTTAACAATTGCATCAAATTGATATTTTGCATGTTATTGGTATAGATTTTTGTATGCATCATTTAATTACATATATAGTGTATATGTACATTCACGTGAGTCCGTGACACGTCGATTTTAAAGTGTTCCACATTCATATAATATATATGTATATACTAGTGCGTCATCGAAAAAAGTTGCATAGATCTAAATTTTGGATTTCTCCCTTCAATTTATTTTAACCTTTACTGCATTATTATTTAGTTAAACTTATGCCGTTACGCATGAGAGCGTTCAATAATGTACTACTTTCTTATCCTATAATTGGTTGCTACATTACAAGGAAAATAAATTATAGTCATTTGCAAACAATAAACTTAAAAATTAATTAATAAAATATTACAATCATGCTTAAAATACTGTTGATAAGAGTACTCATTTCGTCCACCATTTTATTATCAATTTTAACTAAGCACGCTTCTCATAAATAGTTTGACTTATATAGTGTATTTTGTATTGAATTGAATTTGGGTCATATTTGAATTATTATATTTAATTAAGTTATGTATAAAAATTAAATGACTAATATGTAAAATTATTCACCTTTATAAATTAAAAATAAAGAACACGTTTAAAAATAAAAAATACTTATATTACATAATAACATAAAAAATTTAATAATGTGATCATGTAATTTAAAGTATTTTGTGAAATTAAATACATAGGAACATGATTAATTTCATCATATACTTATTAAATGAGTATTTTTTATACTTTATTTATCAAAATAAATATTTTAATTTTACCTCAAAAATACTTATTAAAAAAATAAAATTATAAATTGATAAACAATACTCCCTCCGTCCATGAAGTATTTGCACACTTTGTTTCGGCACGAATTTTAACGAATAATTTGAATGTGTTGTGAGTGGAGTGAAAGAAAAGTTAATAGTTGATTGATAAATAAATTAAATATGTTATGAGTGGAATGAGGGTCCCACATTACTTATAGTTAAATATGTAATGTGAGTGATTAAAAAGTTAGTGGTGAGTCCAACAATATAGATATAATTATTAAAAATAGAATTGTGTAAATTTTTCTTGGACGCAATAAAATGGACAAATGAGCAAGTTTTTCGTGGACGGATAGAGTATAAAATATTAAAATAAATTAGTGCTTTTAGTAATAAGAAGGCAATGAAAGAGTTCCCTACATGCAGTGGTAGTACTAGTTCACGTGAGTTCACCATTTTACCCCCGGCTATTCCTCTCATTCTTAAAAAATTAGATTGTATTAACATTAAAATACATGACCGCGTCACGAATGACTTAAATCTGAGACTTTAACCTTGTGCATTAACCTTGAACACACAAACGCCTTCTTAGTAACTAAAGACGTGTTTGGGGTAGGGATGGCAAAATTACCCTTAAACCCGGTTACCTGCGGGTACCCAACCCTAATGGGACGGGTACGGGTACACAATTTTAGGGTCGGAGGCGGGTATGGGTTTTAAAGTTTATACCCGTCTCGAATTCGAGTCGGGTACGGGTGTATAGATACCCGTCCCGATAATATTAATCAATTATATTTTTTTTATAATTACACTTAAAAGTTTAGCTAAAGTAATAGAAATTTTGTATTAATTGTATTTAAAAATTATGATCTATTATGTGGTGAACTTGTAGTTTACTATTATATATTTTAAGGTTTCTAGAAATTTTATGTTTGATATGATAGTTTTTAATATATTTGTGTAAATAAAAATTTTATTGTTTAACGAATACCCGATGAGGACCTCTCTCCCGCTGGATTACCTGCCCTGACCCCGCATTTAAACGGGTACGAAAATGAAATTATTAAACGAGTATGAAGGCGGGAAAGCAAAACCCGCTCCAAACTCGCACCGTTGTCATCCCTAGTTTGGACAGAAAAACATAAATATGGTCAAATCATGTGTGCTGGAAAAGCCTCTTCAAAGAGTAGTAGATTTTACACCACTCAAAGAACAAGTGGCTCACAATTGATTTAGCCCCCCAAACAGAAGCTTGGCTGCCTTAACCCCACGTCGCTTTCTTCTTCTCACTGTGGCCCCCACCATCTGCTTCATTACTGTACTATTTCGGACAGGATAATCAATTCACGTTGTGGGCCACCCCAGTATCTCAATCTCGCAAATCACATGTCTCCACGTAGGATCATGTCCACCCCAATCCCTTTAAGCTGAGAATTACATCTACCCAACTTTTTAATTAAATTTATTATGCCCACTTTTATTGCACCGTTACACCCCTCCCACATTTCCCACAAATTAACAAACTTATTTACTCATTCCATCCCACCATTCTTGACCTGTTAAATTAAAATTGTGAGTATTTTTGATTAAAGTGATTAAGAATAGTGGGATAGAGAGAATAATATATATGTAATGTCTTACTACACTCTGCTAATTTCATAACCCACATTTGAATAAAAAAAAAAGTCCATTTCAATATGAAAGTATTTGTCTAGAGATGACTATGCATTTACTATTTGGGATTTGCATTATTTTAGGTTTTATTGTTACTTATATTGAGTGTATATCTTAGTTTACGAAACACTAATATAGAAATATAAAAATTGAAAATGACAAAGCAATAAATAACAAATTTTTGAAGAAGAAAATGAATTTGGATAGTATTTGTACACATACGTGTGTTGGTGTGCATTAATTTGTCTGCATATCCTGTTGTGCTATTGGGTAGAGTTGAGTGGAGTGTCTTAATCTTTGATAGTTTCTATTAGTAGGATAATATATTTTAAATGATTAGTTCTAACGCCAAGTGAACTGATGCATCCCCACTTACTATCACTAATTATTAATCGGGTCAACCCGTTCCGTTCGATTCAAACTAATCCATTAGAGCATCCCCAGGTTGCTGGAATAGTGGTTTCTGTGGTATAATTGTAAATAAATAGAATTTTTTTGAGTGGGGTTTGGGAAGTTGTGTTGGTAGGTAGCAGTGGGAGTTTCTCACTTTAGATTTTCGAAGTCTCTATTTTAATAATTATAGAATGATTGAATTTGGGAAAAATGATATTAATTTAATTTGTAATATAAAATAAATAAATAAAAACGAAAAAAATTAAATATTTAATTTTTTATTAATATTTTAATTTATTTAATTAAATAACATTAAAATTAAAATAGCAATTTTATAAATTAAAATTTCATTAATTTTAATTTCAAATACAAAATACAAGAAATTAAAATACGAGAATTGAAAACACACGAAATTAAAATACAACAAAAGAAACGAAAAAATACACTTAATTTAAAGATGTGTGAAAATGTGGGATTGAAATAGGGTATTTATAAATGAATTAAAGAATAAGAAAAAAAGGAAAAAAAAAATTGGGGGACGCGGGAAACCGGGTGCCGCAGCGGTGAACCCGAGTGGGTTTCCCGCGCCAAGCGCCCGTCTCACGGGACAGAACCCGGCGCCCAAACCCGCGGGGGTTTCTCCCCCCAGTTTCCCGCGCCCCCTGCCCAGATTTCCCTAAACCATCCGCATTGCCGATGCTCTTATATTTGTCACTTTATTTGGTTCGTACTAAATTAAGTTAAAATATTTTTCATACCGAAATTTTACAATCATAAATATAAATTTTCTATTATAAAATTTAGCAGTATTTTAATTGTGTAATCGCATTTTACATGACTTGATCAAAACCCAATTACAAAGAAAGTTTCAATGACTACATAACTTATCATTTATGTCTTATTATTTATTATTTATGAACAAAAAGTTATAAATAGTTTTGGTCAAAAAAAATCAGAAATAATACTAAGGAGGTAGAGTACTTTAATTCACTTATGCAGTCATGTGATCAGTCATATTTAATCTTTAATTAGAAAACACGTACAGCATGTGATCCATCTTATTTGTTTCATTTATTAGCACATGATTTTAAAATTTTAAAGATTAAGAATTTAAGTTTATTTTCGAATTTTTTTTAATTAAATAAATTTGAAGGTATCAAAAGACATTTTAAGCATACATATCAATACAAAAAATGCATTATATAGCAACAGAATAGTGACGGAAAATTTTTCCGTTTCAAAACTTTAACGTATTAACAACGGAATTATTGTTAAATTTTAGTAACAGAATTAATAACGAAATTATCCATTACTAAAAATTTAATAACAAAATTTTCTGTTACAATTCCGTTACCGTTACTAAAATTGAAGAAACCATTATAGAAACGGAAATCCCGTTACAATTCCGTTGTTATATATATAGTAACGAAATATATTTCGCTGTTAAATTTTTTAGCAACCATGAATATTACTAGAAATAAATTCGTTACAAATCCAACTTTTAGTAACAAAATTTTTTATTTTATTAACAAAAAATTCCATTGCTAATATATATATTTTCTTTGTAGCGTAGTAAAATGTCATATAAGGTGAGATGAAAGAGAATAGTATTTTTTACAATTTATAATGTGCATATATGGCTTACTTTTGATCGAAGCCACAAGGGGAATATAGTGACTAATGTATCATGACTACACTTTCACTTGACTCGAATTCGAATTTGGTTCTTAAAATTCGAATCGAACTTAAGTTTATAATTTTTCAAACAAGTCAAACTTAAACCCAATAATATCTGGTTTGATTTGATTATATTTATGATAACAATTGGTTGGTATAACACTAAAACATGCTTTTGCATGATTTTCTGTATATAATAAGATTATGTTTAGTATTCATAACACGATACTCATTTTAAGATAGTTGTTCTATAATTTTGACAATTATAGAGAAATTATTGTAATATGACTATTGTGTCATATGTGAATGTACAACGAGTATAAAAACACTTTCATATGGATTCAATGATTTTGCAATTATTTAAAATTATTTGCTTGTGCATCGGAATTTAGTCCTTCCTTGTCATTTTCTAGATATTAATGACAAGAGCCCTCTAGAAAATTTTAACTTGCAAACAACCACATCTTTCACATAT
Source organism: Leonotis leonurus (assembly GCA_026898415.1). NCBI lineage: Eukaryota > Viridiplantae > Streptophyta > Magnoliopsida > Lamiales > Lamiaceae > Leonotis > Leonotis leonurus. The sequence continues at coordinate 3,974,905 of JAPKLX010000007.1, forward strand.
GCACAAAACGCTTTATCTACTTTTCTTTTTTATCTTATTAATTAGCCTACCCAATTAATATATCTAGTCTAACAATTTTGTCCTATTACAGACTAATCCATCATAAGATGATATCGCAAAATATGTTATGACAACAAAAAGTGTTATTCGAAAAGGGTGACACAAGTTTTTACAAAGAATTGGTGATTATATTGTGAGTAGATAAATATACTTATGAAATAGGTCATGTTTAAAAAATGAAAGATCTCATTTTTGTAAACGTAACAAAATGATATGATAATCGCACTTTTTCGCAGACGGGTGAAGTATAGAGTACAAGATATTGAGTTGAGTTATTGAAAGACAAGCAAAAAAGAAATTTAATAAGGTTATGAGTGAAAGCAATCAAGGAAATTAAACGAGATTATAGTTAAAATATAGGTTGTATCGATTGTGATAAGTGGGCCTTAATTTATGTGGTTGTAATAAGTTTGGTTGAATTAAGGTGGTCACATGTTCATTTATTTAGTGTCCCTACTAAACGGGCCTGATTAGCCCGACAATTGTCCTTTTTGAGGCATAATTATGGCCCAATTGTTTTTATGATTGGCCCATTTACACTTTTCTCCTTTTAAGTGGGTCCTATTGGATAGGCTTTATACTTCAATTTTGGAAGCATATACCGATTAATATACAGCTAGCTTCTTTTGCTTGATTTTTTGCATTATAATAATTTCATATCATGATATTTTTATATCTTTACAAAAATATTGTTTAATTCTTAAAATGATCAAAAAAAATTAAGAAGCATTACTTCATAGAAATTAGAGTTGTCAAATGGACTATCAAAGAGCACGTACTCGACCTGATTAATGAAGTATATGATCGAGTCAGGCTAGGCCATGCTTTGGCCTAGGATTAGAATTGGATAAGATCTCGTACCCGTTCTGAAGTCCCAAAGTCTTGAACTCATAAATCTTAATTTTTGAATTCGAAAATGATCAATTTTATGATTATGGTCCCGTCTTGAATAAAAATGTCCTGAATAATCTTGAATTCCCAAACATGATCAAAATTCAAAATTTTTGATCTAAGTCGTGCCATATCTAGCTTGAGCTTAGGGGTGAAAATGGATTGGATACGGGCGGATAATGCTCATCCCGTATCATAACCCATATTTTTTTTTCGAATTTGGAATCGGATAAGAATTCAGAATATTCGGAATACGGATACGGGACGGATATGGTACGGATCCGGGTCAGATTCGAATAAATATAATCGGATAATATATTTCATTCAAAAACCGTTGATACAATATTTCATAGAAGATTTAATACAAATTATAAGAATTCTATCTATTAAAAAAAAATACACCCATTATTGTAACAACCTCTTTTCAAAATAGATAAATACATATATTATAAATGAATTAATATATCTTTAGACTATATGTAAGTTATGATTTAACTATCAAATTATTGATATAATAAATTAATAATATATCTAAGGGTGCGACTTACACTATATAAAACTCGAGAAATTAAACTTTCCACACACTCATAATTTAATAAAATAAATTTTAAAATAACATTTAACAAGTAAATTAAAATCGGATTGTTACTTATATATAATATATAAATAAAATATATTTTAAAAATTCAGATATCCGGATTTGTTATGCGGATAATATCTGATAAAATATGAGAAATTTCGGATATGGGGGGATATTATGTAATCCGAATCGGATCCCGGATCCAAATTCAAATTTTTGGATTCAAATACGAATTCGATCGAATATTGATTTTTCATCCCAAATTAGATCACGCTTGGATACGGCATCGGATCGGGCAGAAAATATCCGTCCAGATTTCACCCTAGTTGAGCTAGACTAACCGGTATGACCTACTTGACAAATATATAATTAAGACTATATTTTTCGAATCGTTGACATTGTTACACTATTCTCAATTGGCCAACTATTAATTTAGACATAATAACAAATAAATAGAAGACTCTATAAGATTATAAGTTCAACTTAATTTCCAAGAGTTGGCATGCCATACATTTTGAACAAAGTAATTTTAGCTTATCCAAATGTTGACATCAATAATTAAGTGCCACAATTTTCCTCTTCCTTAGGTTATTTTGCCTTTAATTAGTAACACACGACTCTGTCCAAGAGTTAAAATTGATATAGATGATTTTTTAACGTACATAATTCGTAATGAATGACGAAAACTAATTGGTTTGTGGGCTGTGACAGTAGATTTAAATAAAATATATGTGGAAACTACTAATCATTCTCAAATATTCAAGAAATCATAGAAGTCGAGAATTGTACATATGATTATAGCTAGTGTGTGTCATTTAGCATTTGATTCTTTCTAATCGCACTTGTCGTCCAACACGATGGCTAAAAAGTAAAACCATATAACATCATTGTACATTGATTTTGATTTATGCATTTACGTTACATTAATGTGGGAATTGAAGACAAATGCTACCTGCTCGCTTTGAAGCTTTTAAGGTGGTAGAATTAGTGAATTAATGTATGGCTGGATTGCACCTATACAAGATTTTCATTACATAGAATAAACGTTTGTGGGTGTCTTTTTTTGGTGTATTATTACAATATTGCGTATAAACAAGGCAAGGTCGATTACTCAAAGCCTAAAGTTTTCCCCACAATATAATAATAAATGAAATGGCCTTATCTTAGAAGCTAGAGATTATTTAATGGTCTGCTCCCCCTCCCAATAAGGATGACACACAACTTTTGTCACGATTATTAAGGAGAGTTTATAAAGTAGTATACTAGTGAAGAGATAACTTTTATTATTTTTGGAATGTTTCATTATTAGTGAGACTTCTCAAAAAGGAAATTGTGGCAAATTTAATGGTAGGGAGGGACTCCTATATAATACCATTAGTAGGAATATCATTCGGATCGATCCATTTTGTTTTAGGCCAATATTATTGGATTGTTGGAGTAAAATGAATTGAATTTATGAGGGTTGAAAATTTACAATTTTTATCATTCTAAACTTTCAATTTACGGATTAGGACGGAGAGTCAATCAAAATGTAATGTTTACAAAAATATTTAATATGTTAATTAATGCCAACCCAATCGATATTCGGATACGTCTCATCGAATTTAACGTATTTTTAATCTAGCATATTTATCATAAAACTTTTTTCAGGTTATAAATTTTTTATTATAATCCAGGTACCATACAATCACTATAAAAGTTTGTCCACAGACCATACACACATAAGAAAGAGGTTTATATATTAATATATATATAAAGAAAGAAAAAATACCACCAATTATTATTATAATATTATGTGATATTATATTCATTACTTTTAAATTCTTAACATGTCATACTTCCTAAACGCAATTTCGAGATTATTAGGTGCATTTATATTATACAAGCCAACCTTTTTTCATATATGAATGTTTTTGTTACATATTTAAAATTATATATTTACACATCAATGATGTAGACACATACTAATCAACGTCAATAGTCAAATTGAAAATTGAGGTGATTATGACTATTGTTATACTACCCATCCATGTCCCCATAAGTACTATTTTGTAAAATAGTCTTACTATATCCATTACGAGACATTTTATTACGATAATTTAGATAGTCAATGATAAATGTATTATTGAACATCAATTATTTAAATTTCACATTTCTACATCTCATCTTTTGACAATAACTTATTTGTCTTGAGCTTTAGTTTAGGCAAATTAGACGCTAGCATTCAAGAAATTCCATTTAACCTAAATAAATCGTATTTTATTTTATAACAAATTTCCTATTTTCTTGAATATCTAAAATAAATAATATTTCAGTTTAGTAAATTCGACTAGAAATTAAAATATACTATAATAAGATATCTAAGTAAAATAAGCCGAAGCTCATAATAATTGGAGGTTTTAATAAATTTTATTTTGTTTTATATACATGTCGATTTATGTTTTTTTAATTGAATATTATCACACAATATTATCAATTAGATTGTGTAAAGTGGACTTAGTCAAGTATCGAATTATTATATTTGTTTTATTTACTATTGGGCCTAATAATATAGAGGGCTTATTATTGGTCAATTGGGCTTATAAAGTATTGAAAACGTCAAGGCCCAATAAGGCGTGGCGAGTTCAAGCAGACATTAAGACGAGACCAATCAATGAATATTTCAACTAAATAATTTGAAAAGTTTGGTTCATAATATAATATTTTTATTTTCTTTAAACTGAATATAAATATAAAATTGGCCATAAAATCTGAGGAATGTATATTTATAAATTAATTAATGTGATTTTGTAGAGTAACATATTCTCTGATCATAATAATTGGGCTTTAGACTTATTGGCTTTAAAATATGACTCTGACCTGCACCTAATAATCTGCATTTAAAATACTAGATTTAAAATATTCAATTAAACCTACATCTTAACATAAGTACATATTGTTTTTCCGAATTGATTTTTTTTTTAATTTACAGATATTATTGTGTATACCCTAATATATATTTTCTTGTATATATATATATATATTCCTGATATTATTTTCTTGAACATTTTTGCCTAATATAGCCTAATTTGGTTTCACTGTGTTTCCCCATTTAGTATTTAGACATAACATAGTGGGTGTTGTCCCATTAGTATTTTAGGAAATATTTGACCACGAAATTTAACTCATAATTTTATTTCCACGAATCGTGCACCTTTATAAATATACACTTTAGTATAGAGATTTTAATTAAATAAACTTAGTCATAAAAAAATCTTGTTCTTTATTACACGCTAGCAAATTAATTAGACCATTACTCTATTTAATATTCACATGGTGTGTGTGTTTGATGACACACATTGACTTGGCAAATGGAGAAGGTAAACCTAATTTGTGTATTTATTACCTAATAACATGCTACTGTAGTGATTAATAATACACCCATAAAGAGAATAATTAAGAATATACCTATCAAAAAGAAAAAAAATACATTGGTTTAATTATGCAATTGTACCTTAAAGTCTACTCATTTATTACTACATTATCTTTTTTTTATTTGTGCTACAATATTGTTGCATGTAACACTAACTAACAAAACTAAATACTATATTTATAAATATTTAATATTCTTTCGATTTCCGACCAGAATCTTGTTCCCACGCTGGTAATAATATTCCAAGAACACATCCTCAAATGAATCTTGCTGCCGAATTTCTTACATCTAAAGATTGATTAGCTGTTCTTTGCATTATCCAATAATCCGAATGTGAACTGGGAAGATTCCATTCCCTCTCTTTCTCTCATATTTTAGTAATCATTCATTGATCGACAGTGCAGAGAGGAGTACAAGTTGAAGAAAGGCAGGCAGTTCAACAACAACTCCCCTTATCAAAAGTCAACAAAAGCCAATCCGCATTAAAATATACATCAATATTGGTCTGTGTTTTGTGTATACAATTCAATATTTTACTGTTTAAAAGCATCACCCACAACGAAAAAGATGGCTGCTGCTCTCATCGTCATCACTATCACCAACAAATTTCATCTATGTACCTATCCATCAATGGAGAATCGGTCAACTCTACCCTTGTTTCCTTCCCTCTTACTCTCTCTCTCTCTCTACATTTCAAACCCCCTTTCACAGGCTGCAACAAACATCTGCTCCTCCTATTCTCGTACGTGTTCTTGTCTACACATGTATTTTTATTTAAAAATGCTTTCTTTTTTCTTTTGAGCTGCTCTGTTGGTATTTGTTATGATCTTCGAGTGAAATTGGAGTTGGGTTTTCTGTCTTTTGCTGTGTAGTTATTGGGTTGTGGTTGATCTTTGAGTTTTTGTCTTGAAATGCCTATGTTTTTGTCTGTTGTTGAACTACTTATTTCATCTCTTATTAGAGGTATATACTTTAGTGTAGTACCTTTTTTTTTTTGTCTGGCTTTACTGCTTTGTTGATTCCAAATGTCTTGATTAATATTATTGAGAGATGGGGTGAAGTTAAAAGTATTGATTTCTCTGTAATTGTTTCAGGTGGAAGCTAGGTGTTCATAAATATATACTGAAAATATTCAAGAAATGGCGATTTTTGGGAGGTTGATTTTGGTTATGTGTTTATGCTGGTTTGTGTTGGTTATTGGTGCTGATAGCCAAAGAACAGATCCAAATGAAGGTTTGTTGTTCTTGTTCGTATATTTGTAACCATCTATCTCTATTGTGATGAGGGGAAATCCGCAACCGTGTTCTTTGAACATCGGTCTATAGTTATTTTGCAAGATTGATCATAACTTTAGCATCAACTGTCCGTTTATGAGCTTTTTTCAGTTGGGATTCTGATAAGAGTTGGAATGGTGTTTGCAGTGACTGCATTGCAAGCTATCAGGGGAAGTTTGAATGACACCTTCAAGCATCTTGAGCAGTGGAATAGGGGGGATCCGTGCATTTCGAATTGGACTGGGATTATCTGCTATAACGAAACGCTTGGCGACGGTCAATTCCATGTTAAAGAAGTGTATGATCTCTTCCCTCTCAAATTTCACGTTTCCACTTCAGTTATGGTTTGCATTGTCATCAATACTTCTGTCCGCATTTGAAGATAACTGGGATAAAATGACTTCTTTGATCAACATAGAAATGATGCTTTCATGCATATATGCTAACAGAACTTGGAAAAAACAGCTGCTGAATTTATATTGGAGAGAACAAAACACCACTTAAATTTGTAGTAGATGCTGAATTTTAGGTCATTGTAGAAAGAATTGTCGTAAATCGGGAGCTAAGTGTCGCCATTGCTTAACTTCCTTGTGTTTTCTTGATTAGAGTGGCTGCATGTTTTATACCAAATGATGCCTATTTTTCTCAACAGGTTGCTTTTAGGTAGGAACTTGACCGGAACTTTATCTCCAGAACTCGGCCGGTTATCTTATTTGAAGATATTGTGAGTATTATATGAATTGCTATATGATTTCTTCCCTTTTGGCGGCTTTACCCCATTTATGTTGATTCATGTTCTTGTGTATTGGCAGGGATTTTATGTGGAACAATATTACCGGGAGCATACCGAAGGAAATAGGCAACATCACAACACTAGAATTGCTGTGAGTGAAAAATTTCAAGATCACATTGAGAAGTGAAATCATCAACTTATACTTTTGTTTGTGCTAATAAGGTGCATCAGATTCTGCATTGCTTACCCGAAGCTTTCTTTGTCTCATCGCAGGCTTGTAAATGGAAATCAACTCACTGGTTCCTTACCGGAGGAGCTTGGTAATCTTGTGAACTTGGATAGGATACAAATCGACCAGAACTTCATATCAGGGCCAGTTCCATCGTCTTTCGCTAACTTGGACAAAGTGAAACATTTGTAAGATTTCCTTTCTTTCTATTCATTTCTGATATACTGAAACTAATGTGGCTTTTGAGCTTAACTTTAGCTATCTAAGATCATTTCTGCTGTGAGCAGCCACATGAACAATAATTCACTCAGCGGCCAAATTCCTTCTGAGCTCGCTAGACTTCCTAATCTCGTTCATCTGTGAGTCTGGCTTTCTCATTTTCACTTCCATGGCATTTCACATGTATGCTTTTAGTTACTCACAAGATGCTTCTGCAGGTTGCTTGACAATAACAACTTATCCGGACCTCTTCCGGCCGAACTGTCTGAAATGCCAAACTTGCTTATACTGTATGTTAATGTTGTTCGGCATTCAATATTTTTAGCTAGTTTAGCTCTTCCATGATTCATTGTAAAGAAATATCTTGATCTTGCTATTCAATGCCACTTACTTCATGTATCTTTCTCTGTTTCCAGCCAACTTGATAATAACAACTTTGGTGGTAGTACAATACCATCTTCATATGGAAACATATCTACATTGTTGAAGTTGTAAGAAATTTCAATATTCCGTTTCTTCTTTAAATTCTTGATTCTTTTCAATCTGCAAAAAATTTAGAATTTTCAGAACTGATCTTAAGTTTTTCAACTTTGGTTTTGTTACATCATCAGGAGTCTCAGGAACTGTAGTTTACAAGGACCGGTTCCAGACTGGAGCAATTCTCCGAGCATTGCTTACATGTAAGTCAATCTCCTTCAAAGGATTAGTACATTGACATGCTCTTCTTCTTCTTCTTCCTCCTTCTCATACAAATTTGTTAACATTTTATTGTGATCTCGTCGTTTCAGAGATTTAAGCTTGAACCAACTTACTGGATCCATACCAGAAGGTACACTCTCAAGAAATATCACAACTATGTAAGTAAGCACTTTTTGACTTTGTTGTATAGCTACTGGAAGAGTATGATTTTCACTTCTGTAACCTTACATTCTACCCGACCCTGCAGCGATGTGTCGAGCAATGATCTGAGTGGAACTCTTCCTGGTAGCTTTTCAGGGCTCCCACTTTTGCAAAAAATGTGAGCAGTCCTCAACTTTCATTAGATGCTGAGTTCCTTACTAGAATATATCGCGATGAGTTTTGTTTCGATTTCTTTGATCTAAGTAAATCCAACTTTGCTTGCAGGTCTGTCGCTAACAATTCGTTGAATGGTTCTATTCCATCTGGCATCTGGCAAAACAGGACTCTAAACTCGACCGAAAAAGTCCTTCTGTAAGCCTGGAAACTATGAAAATAAGTCTTTCCTTCTTTAGTTTACAAAGTGTTCAAGTGAAACACAATCATCTTGTTATTCTAATTGCTAGTAGGGATGTATTCGCCTCGTACGTTAACCTGCACTTGATGAACTTTGCAGGGATTTTGGGTTCAATTCGTTCTCTAATATCAGTGGCAGCCTTCCTTCCCACACTAATATCACCATTGGGTTCGTCGTTTAATCCATGATGTTTCTTTCCTTTTCTATACATGTCTCGAATATTTTATGAACGTTCCTCCCCCTCTTTAGGCTTGAAGGAAATCCAGCATGCTCAAGTAACAGCCTAGCTCCATATTGTGGGCCTCACGATGAAGAATTCAGCAATATCTTAAATACTACAAATTTCTATGGCTGTCCTCCTCTAGCATGCCCAGATGATTACGAATACGCCCCTCCAACTCCGGCTGCACCATGCATTTGCATGGTTCCTGTTTTTGTTGGATACCGGTTGAAGAGTCCAGGATTCTCAGATTTTGTTCCCTATGTGGATTCTTTCAGGGAGTACATAAGCTCTGGTCTTAAAGTAAACGTATCTCAGCTCGACATCGGGTCAGCGCAATGGCAAGAAGGGCCTCGTCTCAGAATGGACCTAAAGATATTTCCAGCCAATACTACTAGCCGGTTGTTTAACAGGAGCGAGGTTTTATGGATTCGTGAAATGTTTAGTGGATGGGGAATACCTGACAGTCAAGTGTTTGGACCTTATGAATTTCTTAGTTTCACACTTCCACCGCCTTACGATGAAGGTACGTTCCGTATGCTGGATTTACACGAACTAGAAAGCAGAGCCACATTTCTGTGTTATAGAAAGAACTACATAAGTACTTATGTGTTGTAGTTGGCAGCAGTTGATTTTTAGTTTATATTGCAGAGTTCCCGACTAGTAAATCGTCTGGTTTAAGCAATGGAGCACTTGCTGGTGTTATAATCGGAACCATAGCTGGATCGATTACCCTATCTGCTATTGTTTCACTCATTATCTTGAGGCGACGCACCAAGAAACACGCGGCCTCAAGGAGGCGTCCGTGTAAGTACTTTATGATTCTAATTAGTTCCGTTCTCGTTTTGCAAGGGAAGAAAAGTTCCGATATTCGGAATGTTATTAAGGTAGCTTCCTATAGAAACATTTAACTGCCTAGAATGTCTGAAAATTATGGCTGCATTATGTTTCAGCAACAAGGATCTCCATCAGAATCGACGGTGTGAAGGATTTCACTTACAGTGAGCTAGCACTCGCAACAAATGATTTCGATAGCTCAACCGTTGTTGGCTCAGGAGGCTATGGAACGGTTCACAGAGGCGTTCTGGCCAACGGAACCATCGTGGCCATTAAACGCGCTCAAGATGGATCGTTGCAGGGAGAGAAGGAGTTTCTTACCGAAATAGAGCTTTTGTCGAGGTTGCACCATAGGAATTTGGTGTCCTTGTCCGGATATTGTGATGAAGAAGGCGAACAGGTAACAACATTTGCTTCATGTTTTCAAGAAAATTACAGATCCTAATCTTTGTTGTAACTCATAATGCAGATGTTGGTTTATGAGTTCATGCCCAATGGTACCCTTCGGGATCACCTATCGAGTAAGCTTTTATAACCATCTCTCTCTATGTCTCTCGATCTATGTCGTTCTCTGTCTCGTAAGTCGTAACTGTTATAACGCAGGCAAGGCGAAGGCGCCACTGACGTTTGCTAGGAGGGTTAAGGTTGCGTTGGGTTCGGCCAGAGGCATCCTTTACCTTCATACAGAAGCTAATCCGCCTATCTTTCATCGCGACATAAAGGCAACAAACATATTACTCGACTCTACATTTACTGCGAAGGTCGCTGACTTTGGACTATCGCGTCTTGCTCCACTTCCCGAGCTCGAAGGAGGCGTGCCCTCTCATGTATCGACGGTGGTGAAAGGGACACCGGTGAGTATTCTTCCTCACTTTCCAAAATTTCATTCTTTTCACAAAACATTCAATTTTCGGTCCTCATCGTTGCAGGGATACCTCGACCCCGAGTACTTCCTAACACGTAAGCTGACAGACAAGAGCGACGTTTATAGCCTTGGAGTTGTGTTTCTTGAGATGCTGACTGGGATGCACCCAATTTCACATGGCAAAAACATCGTTCGTGAGGTACTATCTTATATCTTCGTATATATTTCCCACAAATCTTGCGTCTTGTGCATGCCTTTCTTCGTTCATGGTTCGATAACTAATATCGTAGCATAGACTGCAACTCTGATCCTTCTATACTAAAATGTTGCATGATCGCCTTCTATAGGTAAACATTGCATACCGATCGGGTATGATCTTCTCGATCATCGATGAGCGGATGGGATCGTACCCTTCCGAATGTGTGGAGAGGTTCGTAAACCTAGCTCTCAAATGCTGCCAAGAAAACACCGATGCAAGGCCTTCAATGGCCGAAGTGTATCGAGAACTCGAAAACATATGGATGATGATGCCGGAATCGGACACCAACATCTCAGAATCGGTGACCAGCGACTCCGGGAAAATATCGACGGCTCCCAACTCGTCGTCCTCGATGAGGAATCCATACGTTTCGCAAGATGTGTCGGGGAGTGATCTCATTAGTGGAGTCACTCCCACCATCACACCAAGATAATGCACGGAGATGGCTCTTGAATTCACTACTTTGTTTTGTTGTGTTTCTAAGGTAGGTTTGTTTTGGTTTAGGTTTTGAGAGAGGAAAGGAAAGGATACCCATTTTGCCTTAGAATGAAATATTACTCTTATTATACAAGAGATTAATTTGATTATTTCCTTCATTCTTTTTTAATCTTTTATTCAGACAACTCAATTTATTACTCTCTTCTCAATAATCATGTTTGAAAAAAATGTATCATGCTTATTGAGATAAAAAAAGTAATTCGAATTGATTCCTGATGTGGTCAGAAAACACTTATTCGCACCAGCTGTCCAACAAAATATATCATTAAGTGAAAATCTAGATGAAATTGTTTATTTTTCATCAAATGTTAACTAAAAAAATATAATCGCAAATAGGTGGATTATTGTCGTTCCTATTATACATAGAAAGAGCTTCAAAATTAAAATCTCAAGACAAAAATATTTTATGTTTGTAAAAAACTAAAAATCAATCCTTTTTTTAATGTTGAGAGAGCTGAAAAAACAACACTATACGAAAAAAGATATTTAATGACAAAAATATTTTAATGAGAACAAAAATCGTGATTGAAATTAATTTTTTTTTATCAATAAGAACTTCTAAAAAAACGAAAATTTACATTCTGATATCTGATTACTATTTCTCTAATTAAAAATTAATAATAACATATATAATGCAATTTTTATTCTTAGTAGGAAGTGTTATTCTTGTAGCTTTATTTTCTTATCATTCCTTAATTAATACACATAGCATGAAGTATTTTAGAATATTAATATTTTATAACTCCACTAAACTTATTTACAGAAGGGAACATTTCACATAGATTCACAAAAATTACTAATATATTTAGGTGTTGTTACATCGTAAATAAAAACAAGAACTTTTGGTCATTGTACTTTGATTATCGATACACACAAGGAACTCAATTTATTTTATTAATGAATTCAAAACTCAAGAGAATCCTATACTTTTTAACAGTCACGCAGTAATCACCCCATGTCCATGGACTTAATTAAATAATTGCTTTCTCTCAACAAATATAATATAATTATATATATATTTCAAATGTAATTAACTTTTGCAGCTGAATGGTCGATATATGCGGCAAATTTAATCATATCGAGATGCAGATTCCTCAATTCTTTACCATATTTTATTGTATTAACTACAAATTTAATTTATTTTAAAACCGATTGGAACGATTATAATGTTGAATTATATAGTAATTAAAGAAAAAAGGTGAGTGTTCTTTTATCAATTAAATGTTCACATGATATGATTTATAGGATATAAATATAGAAATGATCATAGAACTTAGAAGGACCAGAAAGTTTATCACTGAATATGAAATTGTAAATTAATACTTAATTAAACTATATTTACATTAGAAAATGAGAGTGCTTGAAAGTAGCAAGTGATAGGGCCTGCTACCTCCAATCATCATAAAACTAATAAATTTAATTAGCATTGGAATGTGGACAAGTGTGTGAATGACTACAACTACTAAATCAGCCCATATTCAATGTAGATTAACACTTTAAATATTAATCCTAGATTAATTAATTGTTTGATTAATAGAGCTTCAAGTTCCGATGCAATATAGGCTTCGAATTAATTTGGTTAAATTGTACTGTAGTAATTTGCTATATTCCATTTTACCCTAAATTCAAATTCGATTCAACCAAAAAAAAAAAAACTACTGTAGCAATAATCAATAAAGAAAAAAAAAAACCACGTCCACACATACAATTACGAGTCTGTTGACCATGAGAAACGAAGATAATTACATTAATATTAAATTAAATAACTTTGAATATAAATATATTTTTTTAGAATTACAAAACAATCCCTCTGAAATAGTGTGTACACACAGTTTTAAGATGTTAGTTAAATTTTACAATGTTCATCATCTCATCTCATACATATAAATAAGCAGTTAATTGATTCAATAGCAGAAGGGGAATTGAAGCGTATGTATTGAGTTAGCTGAATTGATTTTGGATTATATAAAATGATATTACAACATGAGTTATAGATAGCAAGATAAATCATTTCGAGTTCAGTATAATTAATAGGGTGACAATGATGCTGTACAAAAATTTCAAGAAACGCGTGCGTGTGTAGTCTAGTAGCAGGGAAGTTAATGTTCAAGACCTAAGTCTCGAATTCAAATTCTCAATGACACAGCTATGTAATTTAATGTTAATATAATTAAATTTAAAAAAAAAATTAAGAAAACAAGATTTTAACAATGGCATTCAAATTTAAGTCGTTCAGATTACAGAATATATATATACATGTTTCGATAAAGAGAGAAATACCATATATATAAAATATATAGTGTTAATAATAAGTAAAAATACTATTTTACAAAAAGTAAACATTAAAAATAGCCAAAACTTGTGTAACATGTCAAAAAAACCCACTTTATGTATAAACTACTTTGATTATACATTAAATGTTTATATAATTTAAAAATAAACTGTCTCTTGTTATCTTTTAATATCCAATATATATTTTTTCATTATTGATCTAAATATTTACATTTAGATAAATATATTTACATAATGTGCATAAAAATTCCCGCAAATTCTTATTAAAATAAAACTAACGCTAAAATTTTAATTACAAACAGTAGTTACTATCTCATAGATTTTTAATATTAATATTAAAGGTACACAAATCACTAGTAAAAATATACCAAAAGACATCTATCGTTAGTGATCATATCACCAACGCACCAACTATAAATGATTTATCTTATATTTTTTGAACGGTTTATAAGTATTTAAACTTTGATGAATATATTTATATTAAATGTATTTAAACCGCTAGTAAAATTTTATAAGAAAGCATCTACCGTTGGTGATCCTATCACTAGCGCGGTGGATGCTTTCTGCTATATATTTGTGAGGGGCCGGACTTGTATCAATTGTTGGTGTATATACATTCAATATAAAATAATATAAAATAAGTATTTTCTTTATCTATCTTTTTTGGAAAATGGGTATTTTTAATTTTTGCCTACATACTTTAATAAAACAACAAAGAAAGTGAATATATTCTATAAATATAGAGTAGCAAAACAAGAAAGAAAGTGAATACATAATAGTGATCAAAAACAATAATAAAAAGGGAGCTCCCTTCAGTCCAAGCACAGACAAGAATGGGTGGAAATTTGACTCCTGCATCATTCACACATTCATAATAGTACTATATATGAAAATTCAAGATTTAATTGATCTACTATGTTTGAGTGAATGAGTCAGCAGCAAATTCAAACCCTTTCGTCTATCCATGACTGGGCTGAAGAAAGCTCCCTCCCTCAAAGCTCTATTAATCCAAATCTGCACCTACTATACACACAATGAAAATTATCAAGATTTAAACGATGGATGTGATTAACATTCATGATGATTGTAAAAGTTTCTTGGACCTTTAATTCAAGATTAATGTTTCACTACACAAACTAATTTCTACATATCATATACTAGCTATATATCGAAATTTTAAACCCTTCAAAAAAATTTCATAGTATTAGAATACATCAGACACTAAATTATCTTGGAGAAGATCGATAACTGGAGGCGAAGTCGAGAATTTAAATGATATTTTGAATTCGAGAGAAAAATCAATATATATATATATATATATTGTTGGTATGAGATTATTTTTAAATATTAACCGTAAGCAGAAAGTACAGATATTGTGTTTCTCAAGGAATCAGAAAAGTCCTTGCATGATGAACCCTAACCCTAATCTTGACAGAAAGCTAACAAAGACAACAGCAATTCATCATCATAATTAACAATGTGAGATCTAAATGGCCAAATCAAATCCACAATAAAAACAATTTTTTTCTAGCTCTTCAAGAGAGATAGGGAGAGGGAGAGGGAGAGAGAACAATATATAAGAAGGAGAATCAGAAGAAAGTTTAGCACAAAAAAAAAAACAAAAAGATGCAATCAGACCATCTCACAACAGTGTGGAATAAAAGAAAGAAAATCAAGCGAAGACATAAATAAGTGAGTGTTGCTCGTGTATGTGATAAATCATAATATGCTATACTAAGAGTCCCTTTCTAATTCATGAAAATGGCACAAAATGGGGAAAGCGACAGGAAAACCTCTACAAAACCCATAAAAATAGAGAGAAAAAGAAAGGACAGCTAAATTCATGAGCTGATAATTGAAGGTGGTGATGCAATTCTACATCACACCCTCCCATTTATAAAGGGCTAAACCCACCCCTACCCCACCCCACCCCACCCCACCCCACCCTACCCAGCCCAAGAGTAGTGTGTGTGAGTGCAGAAAGGGAAAAGAATATGATGGCAGATGAGGCTCCTCTCTCTCTGTGTGTGAGTATTTAGTAGAAAGAGCAGTGCTTAAACTAGAAGTGGGAGATGGATTGTAGGGTTCAAGAATGCAGAAAGTCTGGTGATGGGACACCACTACATATATTTTTCCTTTTTAACTATTATTTTATACTATAATTAAGCTTAAATCTACATTCTACAATAATTAATTTTAATTGTGAATTGTTCGAAATTAAAGGAATCACAATTTAATGAAGGCAATAAATCTCATCAAAACGTGTACTAATTAATTGCCAAGATTATATATATATAGCTGAGAATCATGAGATATCTTCTCCCATATATAAGTGTAAATTAATTAATGATTTTATAATTTTATATGGCATAATGTATATGATCAATGATGGCCAATTATAAGCAATATGGTTTTTTTAGCGTACTCATTTAATTTAATCACTCTTAAATAAATAAATCCAGATTGTAAGTTTAAGTGTAGACCCTGAACTTTTAAGTCGATGACCATGATCAGGCCATGACATGTAAATCATGAAATTTGGACAATTTAATAAATTAAACTAATTAATGTGCTTTTACAAGCTTGGAATTTAGTTAATGGTTAGTATAGAAGTTGGGTCAAATTAAAACAGATATTAAAACAAGATTTCTGTTAATCAAAACGAACGGAACGAAATACCATAAGAAATTAAGAATTCGATAATTTATTAGTTAAATAAATAATTTTGTTCATTATGTAAATTTTATTGTTTTGAAAAGAAAATCAATAAATAGTGGCCATAATTATGACCACTTAACATGGAATTGTACTAGTGATTAGTGAAATATATAGCACATTAAATAATTTTATGAAAAAAGGTGGTTGAACACTAGCCTGCTACCCATTGACAGCATTAATTAATAATTGAAATTAGGGTTTCTTAATTAAATTAATTATACAAATAATTGACCAAACATCTATTGGGCATTGCCATGTGTGTTCATGTTTCTCATTTGTAGCATCCATCTACATTTTTTTTTTCTTTTTGTGAATTCAACAAAATTACACAAGATATTGCTTGCCCCATGTCTCTTTGTCTGTTAAAGTGCATTCCATTTCCCAAAAGAAAAATAATTTTTATGCTTCATATTTTATATTTATATTGTCCTTTACAACACCACTACTTCTACAAATCCAGCCTCGCGTTACTAATTGTTGGGAAATATTTACAAGTGTTTTTATTTAGATTCCAAAATCTCTTTTGAAAGATGTAATAAGTCCAAAACTGAAATCTTAGTTTTGTCTAAGAACTCAAATGTTAGGAAGTTCTATGTTTCAGGTACACCATTGAAGGACAGACACCACTGAAGATTGAAGACTATACCAAAACTGAGGGACTACTCTACTGAAGTTTGTCCTGAAATTTTGAAATTGAAGTGAGAAGTTGAAGTCACATTGCCACTGAAGTTTAAATCTGAAGTACTGCACTGAAGTCCAATTCTGAAGTTTCCATTGAGTGACAGTCTATTCTATAGGGCTTACCACTTTCGGCAAAAATATCAGTAGGTGAAACACAATCTTATTGCAGACACTAAAAATGGCAAAAAGGACAAAGACTCCAACGGGAAGAATTCAAATGAAGCTCTATCTCACAACGGATACATCCTATGAGAGACATATAAATACCCCGCTGCTTCAAATGCTTCAAGACACCGGTTACCCAATCTTACAATCTGCTATTGCTATCATCCCTCTCAAAGCTCAAGCTTGCAAGCTCTCTGTCTAGAACACTCAAGCCTTCAGATTTCACTCACTAGTGATCTTAGCAATTTCATTGTAACCGAAGAATAGTCATAGCATTAGATTAAGTTCGAAGCTAGAAGTGATCAGATATATATTGTCTATCTAACCCTTTGTGGATTGATCACTGTAAGATTATTATTACTCCATTAACTTGGAAACCCTCGACTAACATTGAGACTCGTGGACGTAGGAGTTTTTATCTTCGAACCACGCAAACCAAATCCTCGCTCTCTCTCTCTCTTACATTCAGTATTTATTCTTTCAGTGATTATCATATTTGAATACTAGTTAATTGAAAAGAGAAAGATTGCATTAAGTTTTCTGAACAAACAAGTAATATTTAAAACCACCACTTCCGCACGTACACTTAAGATATTAGTCCATCAGTCCTACACCTAGTGTAGACTGAAAGATTGCTATCTAAAGTATCAACTCTCATTGAAGTTTCCTCCCTTCAGTTCAGGAGCTCACTAAAGCTTTTAACTTGAAAATTCAAAATTGGTGTATTCCCCCATACACACAGTATACTCGTTTCGGGACCAACACCAATTTTCATTTCTTTCCTATATTATTTTGTTAATATATTTTATTGGGTGTTTTATTATTCAAATTAAATTAGTTTGAGATTCGATTAAATCGGGATTACTCATAAAATCAAGATAAATTAGATGCAATATAGTCCCAAATTAAATTAAATATTGGAATTGTATTGATCAGTCAACAAAACTCATTAATGCATTCGAACATAAATAATATTATTATCATTACGATTTACCGTTTACGCGCATATATAAAGTAACACTAATAAATGTAATTATAGATATGTTTTCACACCGTTTTGTGCAGTAATGAATGTACATCTATGCAATAAAATAGTGCACAGACAAATTATGAATTTAGTACTGATAAATGCATCTTAAAAAACGTATAGTATTAGATTTTGATGGAATTTCATATACAAATTGATAGTAAAAGCTATATATATATACAAAAAATATTTTGAATCGCTTATTTTGTTCCTCGAATTTATTATATGCAAATATATAAAATCTACATTAAGTTTGAAGAAATAACCTTCTATAAAAGTAGTAATTCTATACGTCGTTAAGTAATGAGCATGTAGGAATTCAGTAATTCACAGATGCTGGGAAAGCTGTTGCATTAAAAGTTACTCAGTCCAAATCTGTTCTTCAATTCAATTGCTTGTACATGGATTCAATTATTCATCTTAAACTGTACTCGTAATTATTTTCATATATGAAAAAATTCTTTGTACATGATACTTGATTTGCGTACCCCTTTCATATTAGTGAAACAATTATATTCCAACCAAGAAATATTATTAGTTTATCAGCTTGTAGAATTTTGTTATTCTTACTTGAATGTAGGGATGGCAGCGGATTCTGGATCCGGTCCAGATCCATACCATATTCATTTTTTAGGATTTGAGTTATTTAAATTTTGAACTTGACAATCTGTTTAGATTTGAAGTTTTTAAATTTTTTCTAGTACATGGAGTTACATTTCTAGTATGTAATTATATATCTACATTATAATGCACAATCTTCTGCCATAGTATTTACATTAATTAATTTGTGCACAAAATTTTGATTCAACGTTGGAGAAACATATTATTATTCAGACAGATTTATCATTCAAAATTTAGAACATTTTACGCCTTCAAGTCATGTGAGTATCCTTTTCAATTGGCATTGATACTTCTTGATATATCGTTCCTTTACACTATACATAATAATACATTTGATCATATTCACACTATTATTTTTTTAAGGCACGCGAAAATCATCATTGTTATTGCTGACAATGAGTTTTTCAATTTATTTTGGATTTTATATTTCATGAGCAAAATCTGGGTGAGGGCGACACAACACCAAATGTTTTTGTATGATTTCGTAGATGTGAAATGTTGACATTATTAGTTCAATAAAGGTCAGAAATTATACACGATATGATTCTGTGTTTTTGAACTTTATTTATCTTGTCGTTTGAATGTTTTTTAAGATAGCTAAAGAAATATGAACGCGTGTTTTATGTTATTATTCATTCCAATCATCCCTTTTTATTACACATTTCATTACATAAATAGACAATAGTGAATGTCTGCACACACACACGCACACGTGTGTTTGTGTAATTTTTTATTTTATTTTATTTTATTATTTTATTTCCCTAATTCCACCATTAAAAGTTACAGTTATTTGCACTGACAACTACAACATGAGAATAACAAAACCAGCATTAAAAAAGACCTTCCAAGAGCAGTTGTAATGCCTTCAAGGCTATAACCCAATATGTAGCACATGTACACATTACTTGCTACCAAAAATTAAATAAGCTACCACATATTGCACATAAGCAAAATTACAACAAAAAATCCTGCTTCAAGATCCGAATTTGAGGAAACTTTTAAATTTCAATTAAATTGAAGCTAAGATTCGTGTAGGTTTAAACAAGTCTTAACTTACACAAGTGGGATGCTATAATCTTCTCTTGCCAAGCCTCCCAATGTCCACATCCATAAGCCTTGCTGAGGATGGCATCGGAGGTGGATCCAAGAGGCCGACGGATTCGGGGATGTCGAGGTCAACATTCTTGGAGGGCCCCGCAATAGCCCGCTTCATCTCTTGTTCGTTCAATTGATGAACTTGGAGTTTCACTTTTGAAATCTGGTCATTACAAACATGCACAAAAGTGCACAAGAGTAAACAAAAGTAAGAAGCTATGCTATTGGCAGATATGTTTTAATTGATTGTTTGTGATGAGAGGTAGTCGGAAGAGGGAGCAGGACAGGTGTGTGTTACCAGTTGATCATGATGAACCTTTGAGCGTGCAGCATCAAGTCTTTGCTGCAAGTCGTCTGCTTTCCTCTCTTGGTAAGCAGTGTTCTCCATCTCACTTCCTCTCTCTCCTGTTTGCTGGTATAGAGCTGCAAATAGTAGAAGCCGGTTGAGAAACCCAGGAAGTTCTAACTGGCATGCCAGAAAACTCAAGAACCATGAAATTATCACATTATGTAGTCTGCAAATTTTCCAAACATTTATTTTAACCAAGTTTTTTTAATTATGTGAATCTTGGTCGACTGCAAAGAAATTTCTATGATATTTAATGACTATAAGCTGTAACTGCCACCAATTTCAACTCATTCAAACCAGGATCTGGATCGAGTTGCTTCTAAGTAATTAGTCATTCTCATATTTTGGCATCAGGATTGCACTCATATATAGGCCGAACCCAATTCATATGTATATCATGAGGCTCTATATACAGCATAAATGGTATTGCATTTTTAGAAATATTCGACATGTAAAGAAACCTAAAAAGCAGCAGCATGAAGAATAATAATAATAGGTAGCAGCAGTAAGACATTGATGATGGAGGACAGAGGCTTTACCTGTCATATTTGAAAGAACCCAGTTCTGTGTTGGAATATCATTGAGCTTCCTCGCCAAAGTTAGAGCAGATCTTAAGATTTCTCTCGCTTGTCCAGTGTCATGTAGAGCCAGTGCCAAATTTCCTAGCACGGTCAGATACTGTGAAACAAGTTGAAGATTCCCCAAATAAGTATGTGTAATCTGCAACCCGGAGGCTAGTCGGATTCTGCAGAAAGTCACCGCACATATCAAAAAAGGAAAGAGAGAGTAAAGGAACCCAAATTTTCTATTGCAATTCGGCTACGCTCTTTCGTGCCATCTGAGAATCAAGGTATGACAACTGGTAGAGGCAGCCAATTAAAGAGAGGTTGTCTATTATCACATAAAATGATCAATAGTAGTGCACTGTAGCAAACACGCATCCTGTCAAAGGATGAAAACAAACAAAACGCAACAAAAGAAGTATTATTCTAAGATTACCTCGCTTCTTGTAGATTCTGTTGCTTCATGAGCAGAAATCCATAAGTGTACAGGGCAGTGGTCTTTTCTCGAACCCCTACAAAAGAATCTATCACTCCTAAAACAGGTCCAATCAAATCAACAGCCTGCATGAATAGTTGGGTCTAGTGAGTTGACCTTAGCAATGTCAATTACAAAATGTTATTCATCACAAAGCATTAAGTGGAAGGTATCACCTTTGAAGAAGACTCAGCGTCCCCGATGCATATGAAGGAGATTGCGGCATATATGTGGCTCATGGCTTGCAGCGATTTGCTCTGAGTCAACTACATATGCCAAAATTTATGACGTGCATTGGTATTTTATAAAACAACTGAAAGTAAAGGACATCTAAATGGTTTCCTGAAGAAGCCTTGGTACCAAGAACATGTGAAATATTACCTTTGATGCTTCAAGAAAATGAAATGCAGCTTCACCATAACAGCCAGCAGAATGAGCATACTGGCCCCTTAGCATCTCAACCGTACTCTCACAAGCTTGTAGGATGGTAGGAAATCGTACAAACCAATTTCTCATCTGCACCAAAGCCTGGAGATATACCAACACTAATAAATTCAACAAATTTTTCTTCTAACAATCTTTATATAAGCATTCAGCATATAATTTAATCAAACATACATTTTTCATTTACCTTTTTATTTGTTTATAATTTTTTAAGAGTAGGGGTGGCAGGGGGAGGTCTGTTTGTTTGTGTAAGAGATCGAGCAAGACATAAAAAATCAACAACATAATCCGGATTTTGATGAAAATTTCAGTGGTCTATCACTTTATATCACTCCAATAGAAAGATATTTATGTCTAAACTTTGTACTAGTTATAATAACAGGAAATGCAAGAGAGAATGCAAGTAATCTAAGCCGAAATGGTTGGAGGTGATAACCAACCTCTTGTGCTTCTACAAATTCACTTCGTGTAAGCTCAATCGCTACTTTGTTTTCAAGGAACTGCATTAGAAGCATTAAATAGACACCGGCAATCCAAATTGCAGAATGTTGCAACTCGACTTCTGCGTTTAGTTTATGGCAGAAAATACACGTTAATAATTCCACGGGCAAGCTGCAATATATAATAAACTCGATAAAAATATATATATCTCACCTGTAGTCCTCTCAGTGACCCCTAACTGCATCAGCTCCTCTGCAAGTAAAATACCAGTTCAGATTCTAATCCAATTTTTTAGGTGAACACCCATTTTCATCCATCAATCTAATTGATATTCCGTATTGGTAAAATTGGTCTTTTTCTAGATTCAGGCATTCAGGAACAGAGGAACAGGTCATAAAACTCCAGCAACAATATGATTTCGGCTTTCAGAAATACTTAAGCATACACTTATCTTTAAAACAAAGAAGTATGAGGAGTTGAGGACTTGACCTCAGTCAACAAAATCATCTATTTAACAATTATGATTGTTTCCCCATACAAAACAGAACAAAGTGTTAGTATTACCATTCAATCTTTCGATTAGACCAAGATAGTTGTGCTAGAGATACATTATATGCAAGAATATACTAAATTCATGGTCTCGGTGATAATAATTGTTAAAAAAAAAAAAAGACTATAAACTAGATTCGCATTTTGAAATTTTCCATGTGACACAATGAATTATCATGCATTATATAGTATGCATGTATAGTCTGAAACTTCATTTGCATCATTTCTGTACCATTTAGCCTAATTTGAATTTCACAAATATTTGGAGGGGGTAGTTTTCACTTCTGACAAGTCTGTGTACGATAGAAAACATGGGGACTTATTAAGTCGTTATTCTTCATGAGTAACAACCATAGTTACATTGACTTTGATAAACCAATGCACCTGCAAGTGATCATGAGAAAAAGATAGGACAAAATAGATACTTGCATAAATCATGTTATGCAACAGGAAAGACAAATATCATATTTCTCATCATTTTCAAAACCAACCTTGGATGATTTGCATGCCAGATTCAATCCTCTTCTGGCACTCCTTGAAAAGCCCTTTTGGTCGGCTGAAAACAACCACCATAAGATCAACCAATGCATAGACTGCACTTTTCGGCAGCCATTCCCCATCAATAGGAGGTGGAGCCAGCTCCAACTTTTCAGTCCACGCTCTCTTGACATTTCCAAAATATGCAGGCTCCAAGGTTTCTTTCCCAGTTAAAGTCTCTCCTTTGTAATTACTAAGTTGTTCCTCGAGCAAAGTTTGTTTTTCAGTAAGAGCAGATCTGTCTTTGTAATTCAGGTCAGAGCGTGAAAGAGTTTGATTTAATGCTTCAAGCTCATAGGTCAAGTCCCTGATATGTTGCATCCTTTGCAAGTCAGACTTCATGGCAGCATCCAACTTATCGATATGTTGAGCAGCAGTCTTGTAGTCACATATTCTTAGTAGATAAAACAATTGCAGCAGCTCATGGTAAAACAGTAAACCAAGGCAGTGTTGTTTCTTTAAAAACAAGCACAGGGGCACAAAAAACAAGGGAAAACATTTTAGTTTCAGTTAATGGACCTGAAATTATCACAACTACAAATTGCAGTGTTAGCTCATTTGTCTCTTGCATCACAATAGAATTGTAATTCTACAGGACAGTTTTTATATATACGCATAATATCAAAAAAGGTAACTTCTATGACAACTCTGTTTTGATGATACCATACAGCAATTCAGAAGATTTGGTATTTGCATTTCACATTTATGCGAAGTACCCAAATGTATACAGACAAGAAAGCCATTTTTCATTTCACAACAAAGCATTGGATGGGACTCAATACATGAACGAATTGTTCCTTGGAGGTATTCTTGAATCTTAACTATATATGAACAAATATGATGATAGAGAGAATGGGGTACTTATTGACAAAATCGTTTTATAGATTACATTGCAGAAGCACACAAAAAGTTTCAAATTCTGGACTACACAAAGAAGGGAAAACCCGAGAAATAGAGAGCAACATGAAAAAGGTAAGGACATAGCTTACTTTCTCAGGATCAAGAGATTCCCATATAAGATTGCATCCATTAACAGACTCCTCTACCAGACTTGTACTGTCCCATTGCATCACATGCACATGCAATATCGAAGTAGCAAAAAACATCTGAGACAAAAAAGAAGAAAACATTATCAGATTGTATCTTCACACTTACTTAGCAGTTACCACATAATGTAAAAGAGCAACTACAAACATATATGAGAAAACATATAAAAAATGTCATGACCATCACTCGATCGCTACTTTATACAATGCATAATGGAATCTATATTATATGTGGTTTCATTGATGATAGATGAATCCAAAGATTTCATATGACAATCATCATATGTTTACAAACAAGGTTGTTATTAATTTTCAGAAATTTCATGATCTGGGCCCATTATAGTATTTGACAGGTAAAATTTTTCAGAAAAAGTTATGATAAACCTGCAATTCTGGATAATACATTTCCACGGCAATTGTAAGACCTTGTTGCAGAGCCAAAACCGAACCCTGGTAATCTCCTTCAATTATCAGGGCATTCGCAAGCTGAGAATTAAAGTTGCAAGACCATAATTTCCCCGCGAACCTTCAAGAAAACTTACAGTTTATCACACAAACTTGTCAAATAGCAAGACAATAATATAAAAAACCAACTAATCGTGATCATATACATGGACAAACAGATATTTGAACCAACATTTCTATTAATCGAACTTAACACATAAAACTTAATCTACTGTAAGATGGCATACCCCTCTCCAGAAACAGCAGAAAGTTCTAAACCCTTGTTAAGCATTTGCTTTTGTGAAGGAATCGCTCCCACAAGATGGTAGCATTGGCTCAACAAACTATAAGCTCTGCACTTCAGCTCAAAACAAGAAGGAATGGACTTCAACAGAAGTTGCTGCACCGAAACCAGATCAATTTAAACAACCAAAAACTTCTTCGTCAAAAAATAGCTCATGCTTCTAGATGGAAACAAAATCAACTATAGATCCCCTCGTATCCTCCCACAACAAAATTATAATCTGTTAACGTATAATTTGAGCTTAATTAAACATGTGAAATCAAAATATCACTTAATTAAACATAGCCCCGCGTAAAATTGGCCAAGTGGAAGCTGAAAATCAGCAAAAATTATGGAAGTGAGAGGAGACGTACGGATCGTTCTAGGTGGGATTTGGCATGGTTGACGTTGTGGGAGTGCTTGAGAAGAAGAGCGGCGAGGCGCAGTCGAGTTTTGATTTCAACGATGGGGAGAAACGATACAGAGCTCTGGCAAATGGCCTCGAGGCATTTGACAGCCTCACGTATCTCCCGGCGCTGCTCATGCTGCTCCGCTAGCGCCCACAACCCTTCCGCCACCGCTTCCATCGCCGGTGCTAATGCTAGATACCTTCCGCCATGCGCATAGCTTGAAAGTTCGAAGCAGAGATACTACGGGATTATTTTTCTTTCTTTTTCTTTTTCTTTTTCTTTTTCAAAAATACGAAGCCCATTAAGATTGGGCTTCATAATTTCAACGGCCCACTAAGTATGGATTATATTCATACTCATAGTGCTAACTTGTTTTCTTTCTTCCTTTCCTTTTTCCTTAATAGGGATTAATTAAGCACTTAATTAAATTCTCAAGACTAATTAAGTTCTTATCCACGTTGGTTTAGTTAGGGACTGAGAACATGTACAAATTTGAAGGAATAATTATTTGATAAAAAAGTAAGAAGGACGAAGAGAAGAATTGAGCGAGAAAAAAGGGCAACATATGGCTAAGTTGGATTTCCACTAACACAATTTGCTCATAATACGTTTGAACCTTTCAGTTTCCAAACTCACTCAAACACAAACTTAATTCACCAAAACCCAAATTAAAATCAAAATCAAAACTATTCTGCTCAGGTCTCTCAGGATATTATTCCACGAGTAATTCATTCATTTCCTTGCTTGTTTATTTGTTTGCACAATTCAATATGCATGTCATGTCGGGTGTAATGATCAACAATATAACGTAATATAATTTTATTTAGAATGGATTGTTGATTAGTTTTCAATTACATTTCTGAGTGTAGGAGGAATTGGCGAAGATGGATCAAGAGTTTGAGGATTCAAAGGAGGAAAAGCTTCACAACGAAGATGAACACCACCACCAAGAACACCAACACCACCACCACCAAGAACACGCCGAGCATCTCTTCGGTCGCCAGAAACCGGTGCACAGTGCCCTTGGTGGCGGCACACGTATATTTTCATCTATTATTAATCCAATGCATACATAAACGCTTAAAAGATAGTATTCCGTAAAATGGGAAACTTGACAAATATTTTGTCATCATGCATGTATGTAAGTCATCTATGTACGTTAGAGGTGCCAAATCATCTGGCATCATGGTCCGGAATTTCCGGATGGCTCTCACCATAACCGGGACCGATCATGTTTGCCAGCTCTAGGGTATAGATGCATAAGCAAGTGCTCGCGTCCAAGAATCAACCATATGGTGTGTGAATAATCCAAGAATGCAAAGTGCTTGAGTTTACGATAAAATAGGTCAAATTTATACAGGAAGCATGGATCAAGATACTAGTTACGTCGTGCATGTAGATGCACATGTATACGTACGTAAATGCTTAGTATGTGTGTGTGTGCGCGCGCGCTGCACGGTCTATGTATGCACAACTGTATTCTTTCTGAGAATCAACCATTTAGTGTTCTTCTTATCAGTGTGTGCGTGTTTGAATGCAAAGTAGTATTCAAGATTAGACACTATGATACTCATCATCTTCATCACACTCTCAATACTTTCTACATTTCTCTACTTATACCTCTACCCTCGATGCCTATACTTTCTCCAGCCGCGGATGTGATTCTATGGCGGAATAAGCAGATGTCTGGGGCGTTACTAGCTGCCTCCACTGTGATATGGCTCCTCTTCGAATGGATAGGCTATCATCTCATTCCTTTCATCTGTCATTTCCTCATTCTCTCTTTGGCTACACTTTTCCTATGGTCGAACCTTTCCTTCTACGTTCACAGGTCAGTCTCCTAACCCACTCCCTACACTCTTAAGGTTTTTCATGACTCTAAAATTTGCTTGTTCCTGGCTAGGTCGCCTCTCAAACTCCCAGAAGTTGAGCTGCCACAGGATTTGTGCACGACTGTTGCTCTCCTACTACGCGATAGATGCAACCAAGCTATCAGTATGTTATGGGAGGTGGCTTCTGGAAAGGATTTAAAGAGGTTCATGACTGTAAGTCTCTCCATAGAACCTAAAATCTTTACATCATAGTACTTTCAGTTTCAGACAGCAATTACCTTATGTTTTATGTAATAATATTAGGCGATTTTCGCCCTATGGATCGTCTCTATTGTCGGGAGCTGGTTTGACTTCCTCACTATTGTCTACATCAGTAAGTGTTCTGCTACATTCTTATGAATTATAGTGTCGAAACTAGGATGATCGATACACATTGGCCTTTTGTGGTTGCAGTATTTGTGATGATACTGACGATGCCCTCATTGTACGAGAAGCACGAAGATCAAGTGGATTCTTACGCTCTCAAGGCGAAGGCTAAACTCAAGCGACAGTACAGCAAATTGGATGAAAGAGTTCTTCAAAAGCTACCAAAAGTTCCATTCATTTCAGACAATAAGCAGAACTGATAAAAAGGAACTTAAAAAATCAACAATGCTATGGGATGAGGTGTATTTAGTGCTGATAAAGATCCAAAACCTAGTTATGATTTAAAATGAAGGATCTCTGTCCTGACATTTGTTTAAGTTAATCTCGGCTTATATGTTTTATCATCACGTACGCGTTCAGTTACACAACAGCGCGTTTATATACTACTTATGCTAATTTGATTGTTGCTTAGATAGGTAAGAAAGCCTCAAGCATATCTATATATTGGGAAAAAGAAACTATTTCAGCAGACCTGAGCGTTTAATATATCGACGCATAGTAACAATAACAGCACAGTAGTAATTAGAACTACTAGAACAAATCTCAATTCGCCTCTGCATCTCTATAAACGAATATACATACCATCTCAAGCTAATGTGATGGGCACTTACAAAAAATCAAGATGGCGGCGCTCTTCATGATCATACCGTTATTGTTTTGGGGGGAAGGAATGGCTCCCACCATCCATAGTTGTACTTGGCATAAGGAGCTGTCCACTTTTCCGGCTTCTCAAACTCGACATCAATGGGATTTGAAGCTAGGGCTTCTTCTAGAGTGTCGGTTTCGAAGCTATCTTGCAGAACTCGGTCTAGTCTTAACTTCATATACCTACACATATGTGAACCATTCAGCAGAATGTAGTCTCTGTAAAAACAAAATGTAGCAAAAGCAATGCAGCAAGATGGCATCTTCAGACAGCCTTGCAATCCTGACTATATAGAATCAACAAAAAATGGATCATGATAGAAGTTTTCAGAAACAATGAGCAGACAACAACCATGCCAATTTTGATAGAATAAAATCAACAAGCAATGGATCAACCAATATAATTCACAAATAAAACGAACAATGAATCTACGAAACGCGCTGTAGCTAAAGCAAAGCAAATGAGATGCATTTTCAGAAAGCCATGGCAATCTTGACAGTTGACACAGTAGAATCAGCAAGAATTGTAGCAACAGATAAAGAAAAGGCAAAGCAACAAGAAGTATTTTCAGACAAACCATACAGATCCTAAAACAGAATATCAAAGGGTCAAAACTGCGAAAGCGATTACTTACGTGATCCAAGGGCCATTAGTGGAAACAAGAGCAACAGCAGGCCTCTTGAGTCTTTTAGTTATGTTAGGGAACTTATCTAAGAACTTAGGCTCAACCACAAGCCAGAAATCCTGCTCCATATTTCTCTCCGCATAGAGGCGGAGGCGCTCACACATCAGCTCCTGAAAGTGCTCCTCCTCATCCAACATAAACTTCGCATTCGCAACTACGAAATGATAACTCTTCCTCCCACCTTCTCCCTCTTCCTGCTCTCTCCCTCAAAACCAAAATCGAGATCAGCCCCCATGCAAAACCACACTCAAATACA
The DNA here is from genome assembly GCA_026898415.1 of Leonotis leonurus. NCBI lineage: Eukaryota > Viridiplantae > Streptophyta > Magnoliopsida > Lamiales > Lamiaceae > Leonotis > Leonotis leonurus. Next base: position 4,004,222 of record JAPKLX010000007.1, read on the forward strand.
AACCCCACATAGAAAAGCATCAATCTTGAGAAGAATCTCAAACTGGGACGTGACAAAATACAGTAAAATAACAGAAAAATTTGACCTTTACACCAGCACCAGAGGATTCAACCGCGGCAACGGCGCTTATGACAGAAGATCTAGATTTCAAGAAGCTGCTGCTGCTGCTGATGGGGTTGGGAGATTTCAAGAAAGATTTAATGGGTGGAAGTAGGAAAGGTTTTGTGGGATTTTGTGAGGGAGAATTGAACAACTGACTGCCTAAAGAGCTAAGATTTAATGTAGTAGAGCTTAACATGGCTTCCTAGAGTCAGCTAATTCTGTCTGGAAAAAGGTAGTGAGCAGCTGTAGTGTGAGGATAGTGAAAGAAAGGATATATAGCGGGAGAGAGAGCAAAAAAAGACAAAAGACTAACAACCAACCTTATCCGCCTCTTTCTTTCTTTTGAATTCTCCTTATCTCTCCACTGAACCAGAATTACAAAGTAAATTATCGTTGTATGATTGTTTTCTTGCTAGTTGCCTCACAAATTCACAATTAGCCCATTTTTTTATGGCTAAGATTTCCTACTGCTATTACGTAATGTTGAAACTGTGATCAGGGAAAGGAAGAAATTATTGTAATGGAAGTAATCATGATGCGCTATTTAATTATGTCTTGAACAAAATTGGAAAAGTTATAATTTTCATATTTTATACAAGCGTGGTAATATTTCTTGCTGTATAATATTTTCTTATTGTAAACTTTCTTGTCGAGGTGATTTTGTTGATGAAAAAAACAATAATAATATATTTATTATTACTGTGAAATGATTCGCGACTTATGCTATACAAAAGTTCATAAATGCGACTTTATTCCAACACCGAAAAGGAAAAAAGGAAAAAAAAAGAACTTCATCTCCACGCGCCGCCGCTTTCACTCTGGAGGGCTGCCGGTGATGCTGAAGGCTTCGCCTTTCATTACTTCCCGTTGTTTTCCCCCCGCGTTTCTATACCTACACTCCTCGAAGCGCGCACTCTTCCGCAGCAAGTACACGCCGTCGCTCCCGCCATTTTCCGCTTCAGCGAGATACTCCTCCTTCGCTCACACCGCTCATAAGGCAAGTACCGAATTAAACAGGGGGGCGGTGATCTTCTGTAATTGTGTATTTCTATGTTTTTTTAATTGTAAAACGGAAATCGCAGATGGAATCTGAGAGTTTTAGGTTTGGTCCGTACAAAATCGACCCGAAAGGAGTGTTCTACTCCACTCAATCCTCGTACGCTATGGTCAATTTGCGCCCTCTTCTTCCCGGTACACACTTCCTTTTCCAACTTCGGGTGCATTTACAATGTGAAGATTTTTGCAGGAAAGTAAATTAGGAAAAGAAAAACAAAATGGTTTGCTATGTATTTGGTGAATTGTTGAGCTGATTCTGAACTGCGATGCTACATTCCGCAAGAATGTATGATTCTCGATTTGAATTTTCATTGCTTATTTGTTTTTGAACCTATTGTGATTTGTATTGGCTATTTTGATGAGAGAATAGCAAAGCAGAGAAAACTTGAAGAAATATGAACGTTCAGTATTTCCTAATCTTCTGTAGTAACTTCTGCCTTATTGACTGTGTTTTGTTTTGATTTCTGTAACAGGTCATATCCTTAATCACTCCATATCTCCATGCGTCTTCAACAGAAGAAAATTTGTGTGATCATGAGTGCTTGCTAACCATAGTTATGTAAATGCAGTTACATTAAATCCAATCAGCATCCTTCAACTCATCTCAGTTCACTTGACATCTCAACTCTTTGTAGGTTTTTTGGCCTTAAAGTGTGTACATCGTTATCATTATGCGCTTTGTAGAAAACAGAGATTTCATTCTACCTTTTAAAACTTTCATTTGCCATATCCATATTATCTTATTTGGTTGACTTGACAAAACATACACGTGCTTGTCTGTCCAAGACGTGGTGTTAAGCGCTTTATTGATCTTACTGCTGAAGAGACCAGTGATCTATGGCTTACGGCTCAGAAGATCGGGCGCCAGCTCGAGTCCTATCACAAGGCGTCTTCGCTTACACTTGTAATCCAAGTAAGTCAATGATGAATGAGGAGTCATTGATTCTTTTTCCCGCGTTAATATTCCTTAGTATGGGTCTTTAAACATCCCCTTCCTCAGTTTTGCATGTTGTTTGAAATCTCATATGTTCCTCTTTAACCAAGAATGGGAAGGATTGTTGCTTTCTGGAAATCTAATGAAGACTTTGTTGTTTATGTTTCCTTGTTTTAGGGAGAGTTCATACCTAGCTTGCTCTTATGACATTGATTTGATATCTTATGCACATATAGCTACTACACATCTTCTCGTTGTCTATAGCTTCCTCCAAGTTCTGATATCTGGATTTTTTTTTCCGTTTTTCACCCCAGTACGGTCCTCAGGCTGGACAGACCGTTCCTCATGTCCACATCCACATACTCCCACGCAAAGGTGGCGATTTTGAGAAAAACGATGAGATCTATGATGCTGTAAGACGAATCGCTCATAGTTCCATCCAATTATGGATTTCCTCCCTCATCTAATCCTTCCTTTGACCAGATTGATGCAAAGGAGAAAGAACTGAAGGAGAAGCTTGATCTCGATCTCGACAAAGAAAGAAAGGACAGAAGCATGAATGAAATGGCCAAAGAGGCAGATCAATACAGAAAATTATTCATATAGAACACTTGCTATCCGAGGCTGTGATTCTCCGTCTTCTTCGATGTGGAACGAAGGTGGTCGATGCATTACATTGATGTGCTGTAGAAGTATTGTGTAACTACTTCACAAATGATCACTTGTTGATTCAATTCTGCCAATATACTTCTCACAAATCCAAGCAACAATATATATTGTGTATAAAGTAAACCATTTTGACATACAAATACAAGTGTCTTCTGTACATCTGCATTCGTTATTCACTACATTCGACAAAGAGACTTTCAACATGAACAATTATAGAAGCAAAGTACAAATTGGAATCAGTAAGGCAAATTTTTATGTATGCATCACACAACTATATGTGACCTTGAATAGTCAGAGGCTTATACAAATTACAAGAGCCAGCTAGGTACTTTTCAAGTGCTGGGCAATCTAGAGTGAAGCATTGCAAATTCTCACCTCAACTACAATAATAATCTGAGGCAGACGACAAAAAACATGTCGATTTACGGAGCTTCATGTTAAGTGAGATCATTTTTAGTAAGAGAACAAAAGTGAAAGCAAGATAGCATGGTATCAACGATGTAAGAGATCCTCTGGTTCCAATTCGACCCCTGTCCGTCTTTTAATGGACGAAACTGATTCATGCGGCACCCGGCATTTCTTCTGCAACTCCAACAACCTCTGGATGTCAAAATTGTGGCTCTTCATGAGCTTCCTCTGCCTCGAGAGGAAGAGTCTCTTCAACAGGTCTTGGTATGACGGGTCTCTTGAAGTGAACAAGAAGTAGGCATAGCCTATCACTATCCCTGTTGTGGTGGTAAAAAATGCAATTGGCTCCATCACATCCCAAGAAAATTCCCAGAATGTTAGACGGAAGAAAAGCCCAACCTGTATCACAGAAAACCCCAATCCGGTCCATAATATACGGCGTACTTGCTTGTGTGCCAGCTTATCAATTTCATACTTCTTCTCTTGCAGCTTCTTCAGCTCGGCTCTGGATGGGTCATCTTCAGGCAAAAGGGCAAGGGGCACTGCCTTTCTAACCATATCAACCACCTAAAAAAGTGTGATTATTAAGTGATTCACTATAATCATCTTTAGAAAAACACTGATATTGAAAACAATAGGCAAAGAAATTAAAGTTTTAAGGCAAAGAAGAACCACCCCGTGAAGACAATGAGTAACAATTTTGTGAATGTTACAAATTTCAGGCAGGCGTTTAAAACACACAAAAAAATGGGGGAAGGAGCCACTGCTAGCAATGTAGTCACCTTTGACTTAGCCTTATTCTCGATGATGTAGGCATTTCAATGTCATCAAACCCCACCAACAACTAGACCATGGTTTAGTTTAAGTACTCAATGTCATCAAATTCCGCCAACAACTAGACCAGGGATTTCCTAGTTCATATGGCGATCATGCGTCGAGTTTACCTAGGACAAGACAACTTTCTACTCACATTATAATGGACTTCATAATTCACTGAGGCATAGCCCAGCTCTTGTGAGAAGCACGCTTTACAGCCGCAGGCAGGTACGGTATCTAACTAAAACCAAGTACATGACAGAATGAATTCCTTACCAATGTGGTAAACTGATATGCCAGGGACCTTCCCTAGTATGTTCGAGCAAGAATTGATGAGATTTAATCCATTTTGAATTGCTAGACCAGAGATTATCACAAACGAGTAATCCCTGAATCTACCCTTACTGCAGTTCTATCTTCTCTCAGCTTTTAACAGTGCAGTTTCACTCTCCTTTCCCCAGCAATCAACTATAATACTCTATGATCAAAACGCCTTAAACTAGTCAAGGTCATTTTCCCTTTCTTCCAATAATACACATTCAATATCTTATCTCAAAAACAATCACGGAATAAGCACTCGAGAATCCAAATCACGAAAAGTAGAATATCTTTATGCATCATCATATTTCGACTCGTGTGGTTTCACCTAAATTTCCACTGTTCCTGATCCCAAACTCACAAATCAAGATTTGAAAACTAAATTAGGTTATGCCCCACAAATTCCATTATAATCAAACATCAAAACTTTATAACACCCCACTAGCACACGAGCACATACAAAGACACACAGCATAATGCAAGAAAACCCAAAACAACCAGAAAACTGCAATACCCTATCAGGATGGAGATACACTTTATCGCGGAACAGCAAAACGACGCCGGCTTCATCCAGCACTCGAGCAAACGCCGCCGCCTCCGCCGGAGACTTGGCGACGCCGATGCTCTCGCACGCTTCCAGGAGGTCGGCGTAGGAGATCACCTCCTTGTCCTCCATCCCCAGCTTCTCCTTCAGCGCTCCCACATTCACCAACCTCATCAACCTCTTCGCCTCAGCGTACGTCATCGCATTCCCGATGCCCTCCCCTTCCGGTGCGGTGGAGCCGCAGTAGCTGCGGAACGACGGCGTGAGGAGCCCGGATAAACGGTTGGTGGAAGACAGCACGGGTCCGGGCCGGGCGGCGGCCCTCAACGCATGTCTGAAGAAATTGGTAGCTGGATTTCTCCACATGTTACGCAACGGTTTATAGAACGAAAATAAGTGCACTGAGATTTCTTGAAACAAATGGGTTGATTGGTGAGGGGTGTGAATGATAGTTGATTATAAAACCAGTTCTGAAATTTGTCAGTAGGCGGATTGGTAGTGGTGGTAGGGGGTAGGGGTGGGGGCCCGGCCCGAACGTGGCCTCTCTCTCTATCGGCTCGGCGCGTCGCATACGCGTGGGCTCCTCTCTAGCTGACGTGGCTTTCCGCGTCCAGGTGAGGAGGGTCATTTTGTGTTGGATGAAAACGATCGGATACAGGAGGATAGTGCTTATTCTATATCTTAACCCATAATTTTTTTTCGAATTCGAAATTGGATACGGAAAACTTATAGTAATAAAGAAAATGATGTCAAATACTTTTATAAATTGTATAAAATATTAGTCCCGTCGAATTTCGACAGGCAACAATCTAGTTTATATAAATATGAATAGAGTGATTTGAGAGTGGTATTAATAATATATAGATTTTCATAAATATAATATATATATATATATATATGTTAAAAGAGCATGAATTGAATTCAATACTTGCTCGAACAAAAAAATACATAAGTTTTAATATCTTTAATTAGTATGACAAATAATTAGGAATGTTAATTTTTTTTTATTAAAGATAAAAGAAATACATATAAAGTATAATAATAAAATACATTTATAATATCTATCTACTAATAGATAACTTAGTATGCGGTAATAATGAAGTTCAATTTCATTATATAATAATGATATAGTATAACCGAAAAATCATCAATTTGATTGAATTATCAAACATATATCGAAATATGCTCATTGACTATTTTTTATATTAATGAAAATGATACTTAGATATGAAATAATATAGAATTAATATATGATATATAAATAAATAAGAAGATTATACACTATTTTATATTCATATATTATTATTTTAATAAAAAAATGCGATTCATTCAATTTTTATTATCTATATTAAAAAAAGATATATGTGGATTGTTCGAATAATAATATAATTAAAAGTATGTTATAATAATCATATGTAATACATTATATATATTAAAAAAATATTTTCAAATAATGTGAGCTTTAGAATTTTTTTATATAATTTATTTTTATTAGATTTGAAAAACATATTCTTTAGTATAGAAATCTGGAAATTGTTATATAATTTATTAATTTTCATTAAATTTTAAAATATTGTACATAATCTGTATAAAATATTATTAAATTAGTTATCAAAATATAAATATCAAATTAATATATCACTATATATATTATATTTATTAAAATAATATTTAAATATGAAATAATATATAATATGATCTATGATATATATAAAAATAAAAACATAACAAAAATATCATATGCCTACATGGAAATAAGAATATATAATATTATACCGGGCAACCAAATACTTTGACCATCATTGAATGTCAGGCCGCTCGTTGAAGATAAAAGTACATTGCACCCATTATATGATTAATATATGGATAGAATTTCAAAAATCTAAAATTATGACAAATTAAATGAGAGCTGAGGTGGACAGATTGAATCTATAAAAGCCAAAAAAAAAAGGAAAATTATAATATTTACCATAATACATTGCGTCCTCAAATACCATAAATCAAAAATATTATAATGTTGTGTTTTTATTCATTTACAAATATAGTGTTCTCGCATTTTCATTTAAAATGAAGTACAATATTATATCATCAATTAAATTATTTAGAATGAAAACTATTAAACTTGGAACCAAAAGAGGTGATTGTGGGCAATTAATTTATCAATTATTGGCATCTACAAATGTATAGATTTTAGTGTGCCCACTCTAAATGGGTAGAGTATAATTTATTGTTTCATTAAATTGAATGTAGCATCAACTTTAGACTTTACCCAATATTTCTTTCACTATTAACGTAATATTTCAAGCATTGTAATTTTAAAATAGTTAATTACTTCTAAATTTTCAAACTTTAACTCAATTACGATTATAGAAAATAAAATGGTAGTCTAATAAAGTATTTGATTAGGTCGTTAGCTATATAGAAAATATATTTAGAGTCAAATTTACCCTATCCTATCTGTCTTCATAAATATTACTTTGTTTTGCTTTATATTTACACGTAAAATAAGTAGTTATTTAAATATAAAAATTAGGTGATGGACTACATAATTTTTTTTAAAAATATATAATTTTTAGATTTTTATATGAAGTACAACTTAAAGATTCAAATTATGAATTGATCAAGATTTTATGAATAAAGGAACCATTAAAAATAAAAATAAGAACTTTAGTTGATGAATTTTATTCATCTCTTTTTAAACAACCACAGCCACTCACTCGCCATACTTGACTCCTTTTCTTTTAAATAAATAGTTTGTTCTTAGAATAAAATAAATAGATCAATCAAACAATTTTAGCAAGTCATGAATGACATTTGCCAGAATTTGGGTATTGAAAAAAGAAAAGGAAGCTTCCTCGTAAAGAGTGGGACGAAAATTACAAAGAGAGTTTTTTGTCCTGTGCAATAAATACTAGGAAGTAGGAGGAACCTTCCAACTACATTATCTCTCTTTAATTGGGTCATGGGTCTTAGGCCTACCATGTCATCTTTCCATTTTTTTTTCTTTTCTTTTTATTTTTATTTTTAAGAGAATATAACATTAAATATTACTCCCTCCGTCCACGATTGTTTTTCCCACTTTGATCCGGCACGAGTTTTAATAAATTGTGTTGACTTAGTTGGTAAAAGGTAAAATTTATTAAATGTTGTATAGTTAGTGGAGAATGAGGTCCACTTTATTGATGATGTGTAAAGTGTATAGAGTAGTGAGTGGAATAAGGAGCCCACATTAATGATTATATATATTGATTAGTGTGTAGTTAGTGGAGAATGTGGCCCACATTATTGATGATGTGTTGATGTGTGAGTGGAGTAAAGAGTTGTCAAAAATAGAAAGAAAGTGAGAAGAAACTTGGTAGACGGACAATAAGGAAAGTTGTGAAGAAAGATCGTAGATGGAGGAAGTACTTCACATGTGCGATTACTTCATTCGTCCCATCCCATTTAATTAGACTCATTTTGACTAAAATTATAAAAACTTTTTGATCAAAACGAGTCTAATTAAATGAGATAGGTTAAATAAGAATCATATCATACTATGGATACTTATAGGGACAAAGTAAAGCAAATATGCAAAATCCAAAAGGTATATTCAAAATTACTTTTTGTACATGTTAACATCCATCCTCTCCATGTCAATTTCTTCTTTTATAAGAGGAATTTATTATTTGGTGCTTACTTTGCATAATATAATAATAAAAAATTAAATTAACTAATTTAATATTTATTTTGATGAGTAAATGATAAATTAATTAATTTTAAACTATTTATTACTTTTCGATTTTAAATGATAAATTTTAATTTAGAATCAAGAATCAAAAGATAAGGCAACGTGACAAATCGAAAAGGATTTAGTAAATTATTTATGATAAAAGAAATTAATATATGTGTAGTGGGCAAAAATCATTATTTATGATAAAAGAAATTAATATATGTGCAGTGGGCAAAAATCATGCTACGAGACATGGAATTCAATAAAATTAATAAATCCGGTTAAATTGAGCTTTGTGATAAGACAATTCAAATGACCTACTATAACAAGAATCATCTATACAGTAGGTATTATCAAAAATTTTAGTAATGAAATGAACATATAATTTCCACTTTTACACAACAATAGTTAACACAAGTAGTTTCTGCATATTATTACTCAGATAAATTCCACATAATGTCTCAACACATTTCCACAAACACACATGAAAGCAAAGCAGATTAATTACAGTGTCCTCAAGAGCTGAGCTGAGTGGAATTTTGTCGTCGTCATCGGCCTACCTAGTATCCTCCTTGTATGAACGCGTTCAAGCGGTTCAGCTCCTCCCGATGCTCGCTCACAACTGCACGAACCACATCTCCGATTGAAACCATGCCGATCATCCCACCATCATTCACCACCGGGATGTGTCTGATACGATTATCTGCCAATCACAACCACGAGTCCAAGGTGTCAATCAATAACTTGTATCATCATCATCAAGCAGTTTAGAGAGCTTGAAAGATAATTAATCAGTACCTGTCATCAGCTGCATTGCCTTGAGAACTTTAGTATCTGGAGTTACTGTGATGAGTTTATTCTGCAATGAATGCACAGTGATAGTTCAGTTTACTTCATAATTGGAGTGGTAATGCAGTTTGGAGCGAAGAAGTATACCTCTTCGGTCATGATGTCCCCGACTTTTGTCGACTTGGATGACCTTCCCTGGACTATGATTTTCCGGAGATAATCTGGATAACATAGTCTTTTTAGCATCAAGAACTGCTCTAGAAACAAAATAGTACACAACTCCATTGCAAGAACTCCATCTATCGAGTTTTTGACTCATTACTATAAGATCATCGATAAATGTAGTTATTATGTTATTCTAAAGTAGTAGGAGAAGTGTCGATAATAAGCAATAACGCGTAATCGGATCTCTACAAGTTTCATATAACATCATATGCCATGGTTCCATCCTTTCTTTTCTTTCATAATATCGTGACAACAGAAAGAGAAGAGTTCGAACACATTCGTACCTCTTTCTGTAATAATTCCTGCAATTGACTTCTGCTCCCCTGGCTTAACGACAACGAGAGCTCCAACATTGTGCTGAGTCATCTACAACAGAAAGAGAACAGTTCATTCCCCACAATCAATCAAAATGGTATGAACACAGATAGTCAAGATGCATACCGACTTCACAGCATCATACACAGAATCATCTGTCGTGCACCAGAGCCAGGATCCATCCGCGCCCTTCCCCTTACCAGTCAGAACATCGGAGATTTTGGTACTCTCGAACCCATGCTCTTCAATTCGGGCAGCAGAGGTTGATTCATGGCGTGAAAAGACGACTGCCCGCATTGCTGGAGGGACGACGCGCACGTGCTGCAGAACAGCGTTCTTGAGCACGTTTCCGTGAGAGAAGATTGCTTGAATTCCTCCTTGCATTGTGGCTGAAATGAAACAAGTACTACACTGTTTGGATTCCTTTGATAAGGTACACAAAAGTAATTGGACAGATTATTCTTACAAGATTAGTCCAAATAATTACTACACAAAACCATTAATTCTTCGAATAGATTGATACATACAAACGATGACAAAATAAGGGTAAGATCTAACCCTCCACGCTGCAGTCAGAAGCTAGAGAGAGTTTTCAACTCACAACCAACAAGAATGTTTACACAAACTGGTTTCCTACTGCTTTATCCTTACTTTCAGTATCAGACCAAGAAGATGAGACTTTAGATCTTTAATACAAAGTGCAAATAATTTACTCCAATCTACACAATATCCTTGTAGGAACTAAAAGGCTTGATTTTCCTTAAACACAAAATCAAGAAACATAACAAAGAAGAGTCCAACATTCACATTCAAACAGAGATAAATCTTTCAAGAACTCCTTTAACCTTCATCTCTTCTCCACACAAAAACGCAGTTCACACACATCAAATAGTAGAAAAACAAATCTTACATATACAAAAAACCAAATACTGAATTGAGGGTGGCGATTGGATTACCTTGAGAGACGATGTTTGCAGAAGAAGTGAGGTAAAAGGAGAGTAAAGTGACAAGAGTGTAAACCCTATTCAGTTTGTATCAGCAGCCCCAACTTTCACATTAATCAAGAGACGGCTTTTCTTCTCTCTCTCTATATATATGTCCATTTTAGAGGATTAAAGATCAGTAGATAATGAAGATGAAGGCCACTTGTCGCCATATAACATCACTTGATCGCAACTCTCCAACTCCCTCAAAATCTCTCCTTTTTCGTACTATTTCATTTGAGAATCTATTTTAATATGATCACAAATAGTTTCTATTTTATTTCAAGATACTTATCTTTTTCACTACACAACTTATGACTGAAAGTTTTACTTCAGCTTCTCATTTTATTTAAATGAAATCCAATATATAGACTGAAACTTTCTATATTTGATTTAAATTCAGATTAGAACTATCACGCCAGAATTTCACCTTGTTCTTCAGTAGACAGATCATGGAACATATAAAAACCTTATTTATCCCAAAAAGAACATATATAAAGGTGATGTTACAATGTTCATTAAATAGCAAATTAATGAAGCAAATACAATAGAATAAGGTGGTGTGAGGCAAGTTCGGATAAGGTAGAAGTACAATATATAAATTTAGGCAGTGGGGCCCATTATGAAGTATTTATCAGTCCATGACTCACCTTTCACTTGGAACATACCCATTATCTCAATTCTCAAACAACAATATATTACAGTACATGGAAAGCAGGGATCCCATTATATCCACACACACTTTGTTAGAAATAGAATACGAATTGGCAAGTAGCGATATAAAAACTATCTCCTGTCCCACTCCATTAGATCACTCTTGTAATTATTCATTTTATACAATAATTAAAATCATAATCTTGCCTCTTGCCTCTTGCCTCTTGCCTCTTGTGATCGCATGCTTTGCTTCTTTAGAAAAAAAAAAGAATCTTGCTGGTCAGAAATAAATATTCCGAGGGTTTACCTAAATTTATCATAAAGGAATCCTATCTACCCGTTTTCGAATTCTAGTAATGGGGATTAGGAATCAGACATCACAATATCGGCTGTAAACGTGTTGCACGAGATGAATACTAATCACAATTAGTTCAATTTGTTTAAATATTAAGTTCGAGTTCGGCTCGAATTTAATTTGAATTTATTATTATTATTATTATTATTATTATTATTATTATTATTATTATT
>JAPKLX010000007.1:4016284-4081222 GCA_026898415.1 Leonotis leonurus
TTATTATTATTATTATTATTATTATTATTATTATTATTATTATTATTATTCTCGAGCTCTCATTCAACTTTTTTTAATATTCATATTAACACTCGAAATCTTGATAACCCTCATTTGCTATTTTTTTAGCATTATATGCATTCATATATATGCTATGATTTGATTGAAAGCTCAAATAACATGATTATTAACAAACGAAATGGAAAATTTTACTAGCTGAATCTCGTTTGGATCTAGCTCGATTTGATAGAATTATTGAATTTGAAATAGAGTCCGAGCTCAGAGTCGTTTATATAATAAAGCTCCAAACAAAAATATTTCAAGTCAATCCTTAAATAGTTATGTTCGTTTACGTTTACAGTATTGTGTTATAGGTCAAGATTGCCCCTAATTGTAATAGCAACATAATTTTAATATGCTAGGGACAGTTTCGTAAAAGTGGCTAATATATAGTTTATTTAATTAAGCTGTGCCTGCCATGTTACTTCTATAAAAAGTGGGTGGTATAGGTTTTATTTTCTTTATTTTTGCTCAAAAGTAAACGAATAGCTGTTGAGAGTGAAAAGAATTACATAAACAAACCATATTGTCTTTCAAGAAGAAATAGAATATGCCGTTCCATTATATATGGTCTTTTTTTTTCATTTTCATTCCATTATATATGGGTTTTTTTTTTTCATTTTCATCCGTCTCATTAAAATTGATAGATTTTATTTTATAGTAATTTTTTGTACTTTAAGTGTATTGGGATAAAGAAAAAGAAGAGGATATCATCCATTCTATTAAACTTTAATGGGATTGAGGGAGTAAATACTATTAATGAAGCAACTCAGATAAGGTACTTCACAATATTTTACGATTGAGCGATAAAATTGTGAAGCTTGAAACAAATGAATGCAGAATGCATTAGTGAGTTACGTTGCATGGAGGCAAAGGAGCCCCACAAAGGCATCGATTATGGAAAAAAGAGGAAAGCTCCCAACTCTCCACCCTGTTCTTGAGCTTCCAAACCTTAGGAATCTCTCCACACAGTCTGTTATAACTCACATTCAAAGCCTCCAAACTCACAGCATCCGTTATCCCTTCGGGAATCCTCCCATAGATCTTGTTATGCGATACATCAAGCACATATAGATCCTCCATGAAACTGACCTTGGAGAAATCGAACTCGAACTCGTTCCTCGAAATGTCGATGCTTCCCGTACGCTTCACTTTACCTAACAACACCGATGCATCCCCCGACAGACTGTTTCTTGAAAGATCAATGGAGGTGAAGTTCACATTGGATAAGGAAGATGGGAGTGGGCCGGAGAGGTTGTTGTAGGAGAAGTTGATCGTTTTGGGGAGGTGGCCGTAGGTGGTGTCCGGGATGGGGCCGGAGAGGCGGTTGCGACTGAGATCAATGGTAATGAGGAGTTCGAGTGTGGGGAGGGAAGGAGGGATGGAGCCGGAGAGGGAGTTGAAGGAGAGGTCGAGGTACTCGAGATTGGCGAGGCGGGAAAGGGAAGGCGGGATGGGGCCGGAGACGCCTGTCCAGCTGATGACGAGGGTGCGGAGAGTGGAGAGTGTGGAGAGGGAAGGTGGAATGGGGCCGGAGAGGAGGGGCATTTTGTGGAGGCGGAGGTTGATGAGGTGTTTGAGGTGGGAGAGGGTGGAGGGGATGGTGCCGTTGAGGGAAAGGTAGATGGCGATGTCGAGGCCGATGATGTAGCCGGAGGTGTAGTTGCAGGAGACGCCGTTCCAGTCGCAGCAGTCGGGGAAGACGGCGGGGTCCCATGAGGAGAAAGGGTTGGTGTTTGAGGATGAGAAGCTGTTCTTGAAGGATGTGAGGGTGGCTTTGTCGCTGGGGTGGCAGTGTGCAGCCTCTGCTGCTGCAGAGTGCATGAGGTGGAAGAAGAGGAGGAGGAGGACTACTAGCATTGTATTCTGAACTGTGATTGAATTTTAATAATTGTGTAGCTAATCTGGTCAAGATTTGTGTACTCTGCATTATTTGCTCTTGCATATATATATACTTTGAATGTGAATGTGATGTAGGTGTTGATGCATTTGTTTGACTTCATTGCTGCATTCTGCTGGATGGAATTACAAAATTGGGACCCCTCTCATTTATGTGAGCTTGGACTTGTCTGAGTTTGGACATGGATGAATGGATGGCGTCGCTGAAATCAAAGGAGGATATGTCGAGCCCGACGACAAAATGGTTAGTCGTCTCGTCTTGTTGAATTCGATTGCTAATCAGATAGGTCTTTTCAACATTTATGAACGATAAATCACAGGTCGAATCACGCTACAACCCCGGCTCCAGAGAGTATAAACGTGTACAGGGAAGAAGAGAGAGAGGTATCAAGAGCACCATTATTGGTATATTACATTGTTTATTTTTTGAGCTTGCTAAAAAGCATCTGGACATTATTGAAAGAAGCTCATGGTAAACTGAGATCTCGATGCTAAATCTTAAAGTTACAGAATACAAGTTGAACTAAATTGGACGTTACATCTGAAATTAATATACAAACACTTCCTGATAAAAAGAAAAAGGAAAAGGGATGAAATATAATAAAATGGGTAAAACTGCACTTAACCCTGTGATTCGAGGCTATTCGCACTTACTGATGCAAACACAGAATTTACTGAAACCAACAAATCTCTATCTTACCAATTAAGCGTAAATGCTAACAAAAATCTACATTGTTGATAGAGAACCAATATATCCAACCCTCAAAGTCAACTACCAAGTGATTCTGATTGCGATTGCAGCAGATGCTGACAAAAAATGTAAAAAACAAAAAACAGAACAATACTCAATTCTTTGATTCTTATCTAAGAGGGGAGAGATCTCCTGGACCAGCCGACCTGCCTGTAACAATTTGAAAAGCGGAACAAATACTATTTTCCATTCTACTCTCCAACTGTCAGTCCGAATCCAAACTTGTAGTCTTTCTTCCTGTGATCAATCTGTATAGCCCGAGATGTTAGAATCGTGGGGTGAGTGAAAGTGATGATATTTGTGCAATGGGGTTTATTATTTAGTCAGTTATAGTTTATTATTCTCACCTCTGCAGAAAGAAGGAAATTAAGACCCATGTTAAATCGCTCTTCAAGGAAAGCAGCCACAACACCATTAGAATCAATCTTGCCTCTCAATCGACACTGCAAAAGAAATTTCAAAAGATGCTCAGAGAAGGACATCCATATGTGCGAGAGCGAGACTACCAAAATACATGCAAGTTAGAGTGAAGATTTTCCTACTGATGCTTCACGCTTAGCAGAGTCAGAATAAACACAGGTTACGACTAACACCCAACTCATGAAACCAAGCTATAGAGTGCAAAAGACATTAAATTATAATGTTAAGAGATACCTGGCGGAGGATATAATCATATCCAACGCTAGCTGTTACATCCCCGGAGAAGTAGTTGTACATGAAGTCTGTAGCTAGAGAAACCTAAAGTTCAAACATCAATTTATTAATCGACAGAAGAAAGCCATACAAAAACATGACATGCACATTCCGTTCCTGAATCAGATACTGCACCTTTTCAGCTACTTTCTGGACATAGCTAAGAGCAACCATACCAGTGCTAGCAACTTGTCCAGTTGCGACCTGAGAAGGAAGACCAGACAGTACATACATATTTGGAAATTAACTCAATGAATGTATAGCCAGGTTAAATTATTAAAGCATGTCGAAAATTGCAGGGGAAGTATCCACAACAGAGTGAGAGAAAGAGAAACAAAAAAGCAGTTTGTGTTGCATAACATAGTACTTTAACAGGTGTCCGTTCATTTCCTTTTAGTTACAACATAGTCAAGTGAACTAAACTGCAGTAATGACAGTATACAGTTCCATAAAGATTTGAAAGAAAGCACGATACAGTCACACGAGTTTGACGGTATACCATCTTATCTGTGTTGTAACGTCCAGCATATCCAATACCAGATTTCCTATGCTGACCTGCCCAGAAAACTTCACCGCCCAAGGAAAGATGTGGAGTCACACTCTGCAAAGAAACATAGGCTTTTTTCAATTTCATAAACTTGATCATACTATTAGGATAAATAACTTTCATGTTCATATTAAATATAAGAGAACTCACCTGAATGTAATTTGCTCCAAGTAAGCCTCCATTACCAATCTGAAATTGACTCCTGAAATCTGAACCCTGTGGAAATTTGTAAGATACAGTGAAACAGTCATCAGGTTAATATTAAGCCATGTGATTTGGTACCACACGTTTGTTGAAAGAATCTATGCAGGAAGTCACATACATACTGCATAGATGTATGTATGAATTACCAGAATTACTCAATACTTGGTTAAATAAACATTACCTTATAGTCAAAATTGAACATGCCGTGCGACATATGTGGCTCATTTGTGAGCTATAAAAAAGAAAAAGAGAATATTTCATATAAATTATCAAACAAACAAGTAATAAGTTACTCAGTAGAAAATTCTTGAACTTTGACAAAAGTTGGATGGACACAGTATGCCTACTTGAGCATTTCCCTTGAGAGAAAGATTGTCAGTCAAGTCACACTTCAGCCTAGCATTTAATCTCCCATCTGTCATAACCCTCCCAAAAAGCATCAACTGCCAAAAACCAAAAAATGTTTCCATGGCGAAACCAAGTAATTATGTTATAATGACAAATAAATAGTGAAGTTGTGGCACACCTTTGGATCTATAAAATTAGCACCAAACTCATAGTTTGCAGTGGGAATTTTGATAGTTTCAGATGACTGAGAAGGAATTTCTGTAGGTCCCATCATCACGCTGATGAAAAATTTACCAGAAATTCAATCAGCACTTGTTCACACAGAAATGCACGGAAAAGAAAGAGGGTAACATATATAACAAAAACTGAAGGACAAAACTAGAGTAATATGGTAAAGAGACCAAACAACCTATGGCTGAGAGAAAACTTCTGGTTGAGACCTTTTGTAAAATCAAAACGCATCCCCTCAAAGAGTTCTGGCTTCAGGGACACTGCCATAAAAATTAATAAAATCAGGATTCTTATTAAATTGATTAATTCCACTAATTTATTTCAGACGGCCATTTTTCAGGTTCACCAAATTAGTTAGAATCATACTAAGACAAATCAAGGGACACGTAACACCTTCTCATCATTAAACCTAAATGAAAATTTTAATCAGCTAGAAAACATTCGCCAGATTGATTAATAGTTGACAAGTGAATACAGCATAAATGTACAAAAAAAAAAATGCATTGCAAGCTCAAGGCTCTCTTCAGAACTTTCTAAATACTATACTAAATTATTAGTTCAACAATATAATCAACTTCCTATATGTCAAAAAAAAAACGCAGCAGCTCTCATGTCGAGCTAATTCCAAGTGCATTGAGATATAAAATCATGCTTCGTTCATAACCTACTTCAGTCTAGCTAATTCTACTAACATGAGCTCGCGATCGAGTTATGCGATGGTCACAGAATCACGAATCACACCATTAACAAAAAAAGAGCAATAGAATGAAAATGAAGAAAGAAAGTCACGAACTGAGAGCTTCACGATGAATCTCTTCATAAGGAATGGGGCAAGGGAGATTCAAATAATCCACTTTCGGCGGACCGGCGGCAGCTTCCGGCGGCGGCGAAGGATGAGCGGAGGCTGCCATTCCCGTTTAAGATTCGGATTCCAAATCCGATCGAAAGTAGTTCCGATAATAGTAAAGAAGAAGAGCAGATTCGAATCTTCTTCTTCAAGGACAGACAAAGCGGCTGTGCTGAAGTAATTCTTGGTAAAACCCCTTTTTGCCTAAACACGAAACCCTTAACCCCTCCCGCACGGTCCGGCCCGATTTCGACCCCGGTTCGACCCGGCCCGTTTCTTGGAAGCCACGGCCACGTGGACAATACTCATATTGGGTCTCATTTTCATTTGCTGTGATTTTCATTTTCCGCTAATGTGCTTAAATCGAGACCGCATCATATCATAATAAGTATAATAAAACATGATGTAATAATTGTTTACATAAATCTTGTAATAAAAAATTATGAATAGTAGCACATGCGTATGTCGTTCAGCGAAAATGTTCACCCGTCATGAAATTAATATATACACGAACGATATGACATACTCTCTCTGTTTTACATAAAATATGGTTGATTTGAATAGTAAAAGTGATATTAAATATTAAAATATATTTAATTTGAATGATAGTGGAGATTGAGATCCAAAAAAACAAAAAAAAATGTTATTAAATATTGAAATATAATTGATTTGAATAATAATGAAAATTGATACCTACAAAAAAATAATATTAATTTTCAAATATGGAACATACATATTTATACGAAATGTAGTAATATAGTAAAAAGCGCATGCTTATGTAAAACCGAGGGGAAGGAGTATTTTGTAAATAAATATTAAATTTTTAATAAAAAAAATTATTAATTTGTACGTTACTATAGATTTATTAATTAATACAAATAAAAAACAATAAAAATAAATATTATAATGATTCTATGCTGCTGGTTTGATAATAGTTTTAGATAGATCTTGATAAGAAGGTTTTGTTGGGATTACTTTACAAGTAAGCATCTTCGCTTTACCAAAGACTATTTTGGCTTAATTTAGCTTACTTAAATTATGTCCAACATTTTACAACAAAAAATTGTCGGAATATCACTCGTGTTCTTATTTTCCGTCAGCAGGTTGAACTTCATCCGACAGTGGTGGTGGTGGCGGCGGAGTCGTCCCCCTACGGCCAAAGCCAGCCATCGCCATTTGAACTCCGGGTGCTGACGAGCCTCCTTCGGTCGATCCTTCTTGAGTCGAGCCACCACCGAGCGCGGCTTTCAGCCCCTTCTTTTTCTTCACCTTCTGCGCCCAACCAACAAGGCCAACTTGCACGTGGTCGTCGAATATCGATTTCTTGAAATTCGTTCCCATCTTCATTCCACATGAAACGAGTTTTCAGTCATAAGAATCGAGCAAAACGTTAGGTGCTTGAGGAGATGCTAGAATTACCTGTGTGACGAGAGCGTACAGCGGTAACGTGCTGTAGCTGCACATAACCTGAATGAACACACTGCACATATGCAAAGGAAAAACAATCTCATGAGAAGGAGCTTTATGGACGAACTATCGAGAGTGACGAGAAGTGAAAGAGACGAGAATCTACCCGATGATGAGTCTTGGAATAATATACTGGACGTGTCCCATTATGCACGAGTTGAAGCCGTATTGAACCTGATAATAACATCAAGAACATATAAGGTATGCCGCGGATTAGCCTATATTATTTTTATCTATCAAAGCTTATCTGATATCTCCCACTTGTTCAAGTTATGAAGGAGGAGGTCTAAGCAACTCACCCAAATCCAGAAGAAAAATGCAATCTCGAACGCGTTTTGGAAAAGGATGAAATGGATCAAGATGAGGACAATCTGGGGTCGACTGAACCAGAAATGATCGTCAGAAGGCCGTACAATCAGTTCACCTTCGATAGCGATGTGTTTTTCAGCAACCTCGTGTGCAAGCTCACTGATCACGTGCTCCAGCTTGGTGCCAACCGCGAGCAGAAGCTGCAAACCAGTACCATTTTTATAGCGTAATGTTATAACACGTAGATATATGGACAACTTTGGAAAAATCGAGATCACGAGGCTTTAAAGCACCATCGAGCAAACATATAAAACAAGTTGTGCATTTCAATGTCTGTATTTGGCTATGGAGATGGATAACTCACGAAAAAGGGGAAAAACGCGATCCAAAAGTAAGTATGCCAACCTGCAACACAGAAAATCTCGTGTCTCAAATCCCGGGAACTGGAAAGTTAAGAACAGTTGAGATCTATTAACGACCAGAACTGAGCGGTTAGGTAAAATTGAGTGCATACCGTTAACGTTCAACAACAAGAACACGACGACAAAGACCCACAAATACCAACTGCAAAGAAAGTATTATATTAATCCATATTATCAGCAAGCTAATTCAACAAAAATAAATTACCTTATGCCAACGACGATCTTGAAGTCATCTTCTAAAGCTCGGATCATGTACTTGTGGAAATTAAACTTCGGATTCCCTCGACAATGTGTCTGAGAAAGGAAGAGTCCCCATCAGCAAATTCCTTTTCTAAACCGAAAACAGGAAGTAGAACAAAAACAGAAAAAGACTGAAGGATAAAATCGCTTACAGTTATAAATCCTAGTCGAAGAGCTGCATAATCTGACTTGGTGACAGAAGCATAAAATTGCTTAAAGAATGAGTGCTGAAATATGTGGAATGGAGAAGTTAATGCTCAGCAGTCATTTCACCTTATCAAAAAAAAGGAAGTCCGAGAATCGTTCTTTTATCCCCTCTCAAATGCATGGCATCATAAATTCATAATCTGAAAATTGTTGGAGCTCTCAAGGATAAACTTCAACTTACCAACCATCCCACTAGGGCGGAATTTCTACCCACGCCTATAAATCGCTTCTTTATGAAATCATGATCTTGAACACGTGTGACCTTGTGCTTCAGAGCTGCATATTGTAATTCACAATTCAGAGACAATGATACACATGCTTGTTCCATATCATGATAATAATTTCTGGAAAAATATTCTAGAAGCTGGAAAGCAGCAAGTCTATACCATTATTCATATTGTAATTATCTTTAGCTATAGAGTCTTCCCAGTGCTTCCATTGCCGTATCTGCGCACATGTTTCAGTATCATTCAAAGTCTTGTAGAGCGGCTAACTGCAAAATATAATAAAAGAGCAGAAAAGCAAAACTAGTGAACTGCTCACCTTTGCCCCTCCAAATACAACAGTAAGAACAGAAAACGTGACGTGGACAATTGCTAGAACAAAGATGAAGATGTGAAGATGATGCAATGCTTCCAGAGATAACAGTGGAACTTTATTCTGCAGATAAGATGAATAACAGATTACACCATTAGTTGTAGATTTCCCATAACTGGCAGTGTAAAACGTGCTAAACATCCAACGAATGCATCATTATACAAAATGAGCCGTAGCACATTAACATGGAAAAACGACAAAGAGAGGGAAGTGCGTATGATTCTTAAAGTGAGTTGACTAGTATTATGAATTCCAGCAAGTTCACTATCTAGAAGTGCGTATCGCAAATCCAACAAAACGACACTTCATCAGCTGAGAAACTTGTCCGACTCATAGGTAAAAAGGACACAGTTATGCACAAGAATAACTAACATACACATCAACAGAAAACAACTATGTAACTGTATATACACTATTTTCCACACCAAGAAATACTCCAAAAGATAAACCATCTATAAGAATATATAATGTAAAGATAATACATACACAATTGGCCTCAAATGAAAGGAAACAAAGGGCTATAAGAATTCAGTACCTTTGCAGCACAGTAACCCCCTCCAGCAGCTTCTTCAGCTAGCAAGCGTCGATGGGCCCCGCTTACTTCGGGGGTACCATGAGTAGTATTTGATCCTTCAACACCGGTGGAAGGTTTAGCAGACAATGAGCATGGCAGAAAGTCTTCCATGATACTATAATTCACACAGAACTTCACTATAGGGCCTTGAAATACAGTCATCATAAGAGATATGAACCCCAGAAGCATCAGCTCTGTCTCCACCCCAAAAAAAATTCAATCAGAATACTAATATAAACCAGTGTTCAAATTTGATAAAATGGCACTAAAATTATGTTCCTGCATATAATAAACTTGAATCTCCCTATGAAAAGATTTTAAAAAATAAAAAAGAACCAACTGTAAACGGATGAGGAAGGGATGCATACCTTCTTTAACTTTCTGTACGGCCTCATAGAGTGACTTCTGTTCCTTTTTCTTCAAATACTGCACATTTTAATGGAACAATTGATTCTTCTAGCAGCAGCTCAGATTTCTAAGAGGGGTAAAAACTAAATCTTTCAACAAAAGGAAACTCTATAGACATAAATACACACAGTCAACTAGTAATCTTCTTTAAAAAAAACATTCCCCAGAAGTGTCAGTTTCAAGAAGCACTACACAAAAATTAAATCTTTTGAAACAGAAACCCGGAAAAATATGAAGGGGAGAAAAACACTTCTTCAAAGTTCAAATCATAGATTTAAAAAAAAGAAACAAATCTCTTACATTTTCTTCTCTCACAAACTGAAATAAAAGTAAAAAACAAAAGCAACCATTTTTCACCCGAAAAACACTCTACATTCGGACAGCTCAACAAACACGTCTACGCAAAAAAAAATGATACCGTTCCAGTGTAGTGAATGAGTCGTTCAACGGCCAGAGAGATGGCGACGATGACGGTACACACGGCGGCGACCACCCACGTCGGAGTGAACTCCAAGCCGGCCCCTTCTTCCTCACCACCGGCCATTTTCCTTTAATCTTTTATATTTCCCAGTAAAAACACAGAACCCACTTCAGATTACGCCGATCAGAGGCAAAAGGAAGCAAAAAGCAGAGATTTTGAAGATGGGCAAAAGGTGGTCTGTGCGTGATTCTCCTCCACGGCAAGGCGACACGACGCGCTGAAGATGAAAGGCGAATTACGACCGGTGTAATATATAAATAAATATATAATAATGAGTTCAATTAGTCGGAGTAAATGCTGGCGAGATATGTAGCTTTAATTAGTGGAGTTTTGGATATTAGTCTGCAAAGCAAATCGCAAGTGAATATCTATATATGCATATAATATGAGTACGATTGTAACAGTTCGATCTTGGACCATTTTCGCCCATTAAGGGAGGTTTGTATGGATGGTGTTTTTTTCCTCATCTTTTAATGAAATATGACTTTCTTTGATTTTATTATTTCGTACGACTTGGATTCAATTTTAGTCTAACTCATTCAGTTGGTACTAATAATATTATAAAAATGATGTCTTTAAAATAAATTCTCAACTTTCCAATATTTGAGGTTTTTAAGCACATTAAATTAGACAAGAATCTAACTAGCTCACCTTAAATTATATATTGAAAAGAAAAGGGAAAAAGTAGAAAAGAGAGAATAACGTTAAAAGTAAAACTGAAAGTGCTTTGAATTTTTGTGATGGCATAGTATTTATTATGAGTAACCAAACAGAACCTAAGGGGGAAGACGACGTGTTACTTTGCATTATTTTATGACGCGCTTTTCACACAAAATAAGGTGTATTGTTTCGGACATGTGCTCTGTCTTAGCTAGATAGATTTCCTTTCCCAATTAATAAATAGTAGTCTGCCGTCGCTCATTTTCTCTTATGCTTAACGTGTATTTATGCTATACAAAATGTTTGTGAAAAAATTACAAATAATTATATATTACACGAGCACAGTCACTCTAATCGTGCTTATGTAATTATACGAGTATGATTTATTTTGATCGTGTTCCACAATCACATGTAATTATACGAGTATTAATAGTGGCCGACACCACTGACGGCACTGGGCCAATGATAATTTCGTTTTTAACTTTCGTGCATAATATTCTTACGACTATTATTCATTTATTTGTGGTCAATTATTCTTACACATTTAGCATGAGATTAAATTCAACACGTGACTCGACACCTGTGCCTGGCCAGAATAAATATTACTACCAAAATTATACAGTAATTTATTATAGTTCAATTATAACCATTTAAAAGTATATAAATTTTGTACTAATACACTGTAATAAACCAGTGATCGAGTATCACTTAAACTCATGCCGCAAATTAGAAAAGCATAAAAGACTTGCGAACGTAACATAAACTTGGAACTTTTATGCTAAACATTGTCCCTACATATCTGCAGAAGTAAGAAGCAACACCTAATTTTTTTATGGGTCAAAACTGAAAAGAGAACATGCTTACCATAAACATGTAACACTCACGTGTCTAGTTTTAGTAGTATCACAATTACAGGGAGTCTGTTATTTTAACGAGTTAGTTAACTTACAATGCATAAAAATATTGCATGTTTTTGGTTTTTTACTTCCACATGACTTCATTCAAACATTATCCATTCTTTCCACTATAATTAGATACACAAACTTTGTATTCCATATTTCCACGATTCATGTAGGCTCCAAGTGATATTAATTGTGGACATATATCATACGATATTATTTTTAGTTTAAATGATTAGGTCGCATCATTTTTTGGGTTTATATAACACCTTTTATCATTAGAAGAGCACACATTTGTGTACTTAAATTAAAGCATGTTAGCCTTTCAAATATCAAATAAAATAAAGAAAAGATGACTATGTTCATTGCAAGAAGAGTCTCAATATATATCCAAACAATGGTACAAAATCTGAACCAAACAAAATTACATGCGCTTCAGATAAAATCTCAACACAACAATCAATTAATTATACAAGGAAGTAATTTAATAATATTCCGAGTACATAACACCTCAGGCAAAACGCAAATGAATAGATGGAAAATAAAAATTTAAAAAGAAAAGAAAAGGCGAAAGATGAATGATATAACAACCAAAGGTGATTTAAATTGTTTCGCAGCAGCACAAGATACTGAAAAACAATGCTATTCTATACCAGGCAACCGTTTAACGTTTGCTTGGGTCTTCGACGCTGACATCAATATACATCGAGCGTACATGTACAAGCCATTCAAGCATACCAGCACCACGGAGGTCTCCTTTCTTAATCAAGACTTTGCAACAGGCAAAAAAGAGCATAATGAATTAACGCACAGATAGGGTGAGACCGTGCAGAGAGAATTGCACCCGTTGAATGGCAAGGTCGAGATGTAGATGACTGAATACAAGAATTTGTCGCATTACTTAGAAGAGCTCCTCTGAGTTAAATTTATTCCACGCTTCCTATATTGGCAAATCAAACTCAAAATGAATGGTGTTTCTTGTAGAATATAAATTGACTGAAAAAAGAAAATTGTTTTCCAGCCTACCATGTTTTGTGCTCTACATCAAACAAATATGCAGACATAAAATTTTCGTTGCGAGTTTTAGGAGATGGGAAAAGCCTCGTTATAAAAGGAAAAGTACCTTTAGCAGGTCAAAAACCTTTTCAGCAATGTATTTCTGTTGGAGAGTTGCACCCTTTTGCTGCACTTTATCGGGATGAATGCAAAGAGTGGCTTTCCTATAAACCTTTTTAACAGAGGCACCATTGATCAAGTCTGTCAACGACACAGGCTGCCAGCCACATTCAGGCCAAAGCACCTATACCCGTTCACATTTTGTAGACCGATTAGCAAATACCAGTTTCATGTGAATCCAGATAAAGCACAATCAGAAATAGTACATATATATATATATATGTTTATATAAAGTTAGGTTAATATGAGAAAAGAATTATGTGTGAAACATGAACTCCGTATATTTAGGTATGAAAAAGATTATGTATGAAGATTGGCACTTCCATTATGTGTGAAACATGAACTCCATATATTTATAATTAATACTCCCTCCGTCCCAACTAGCTTGAGTCGTATTCTTTTTTGGGCCGTCTTAACTAGCTTGAGTCATTTCCTTTTTAAGAAACCTTTATTACACACAAATTTAAATAATATATATTTCTATCATCATTTTATACTTTAAACATACACTATTTTACTCCTTAATTCCCGTGCCGAAAAGAAGTGTATCAAGCTAGTTGGGACGGAGGGAGTAGTTAAGATTAATTGAATTCAATTTAAATATTTTCCAATATTATAGGAATGTGGAAGTTTTTTTAAATGGAAGTTAATTTGTAGAGAAGATCAATCATTGATTTATTTAAATGGATAGTTGAAATCTTTTCTCACATAAGATTTCTTTCTTATATAATCCAAAACCTATGCATGTGTGTGTATATATATGTACGTAAGGCAGGAAGATAGCTAAACGCACATATTGCAATGTCGATAGCAGCGCACGCAGATTTGTTTCCTTGCCAGCGGCCCATCGCTTGATTTCAAAATCTAAGGACTCAGCAATCCTCTGTAACAAACAAGTGTAAAGTTAATTGATTGTTACATGTAGAAATATAATCACACACTAAAGCCTCAAATCCCCCTGAACCTACATGACAAAAATGAAAATAATACAATTGAAGTTGTTAAAGAGGCATAATTTATCACAAGAATATTAGTATCTAGAGACACAATTCCAAATATATGGTATGTATTTGCAAGTAATAGTTGTTCAAATGAAACATATGTATTCTTTGGATGTCCAGCAGACAGAAGAGTTTCAAGCAACTGAAGAATGACATCTGCTGCAGATTGATGAGAAAAATATATAGTTCTGTTTCGCAGGAAACTTACATGTCTTTCTTCTTGTTCCCTCTGAGCTTGAAGGTCCCGCTGATTCTTTTCAGCTAATGCTTTGGCCTGAGATCACAAGATCAATAACTTTGTGATAGAACGAAGAATAACAAACAGAGATGAAAATCCTAAAGTAGCATAGAAGATTGAAAACAAGACCCGTACATACCGCTCTCTCTTGTGTACGCTGATGGCGCTCCATTCTGGCTCTTCTTCTCTCTTCAGTTTCCCCTTCAACTTCTGGGAAATCTCCAGATGCTGGAGCAGCTTTAGAAGCAAAATAATCCCCAGAGCATAACAGTTAGCAAGACATAGATGTTAAATAACATTTTGACGTTATAAATAACATGAAAGGTGACATACATCCAAAAATAGAAGATAGATCATCAACAAAGTTGGTGGTGGAAGAAGCTTTCTTTAAGTTAGATGATGCTCCAGTTGATGAAGGTGTCCTCTTTGCACCTTCGGTTTCACCCTTGTTCTGAAATTGTTGATCGAAGAAAGGATCCTAAATAGAATCAAAGAGAAGAGAATGACTTTTAGGAATGCAAACCTAATGATTAGGATTAAGGATGATAGTTTTCATGCACTAGCACTTACGGTTGAGCTTGTTCTTGGTCTTGGTGCACTGCTTGCTCGGCCCATGTTGAAAAATGATTCCAGATCATCATTCTTCTGTTGACTCATCTTCGCAGCTGTGGCCGCCCTTTCCCGAGATTCTGCAGCAGCTCTCTCACGAGCCTCGGCTGCAGCCCTTTCAGCAGCAGCTCGTTCTGCTCGGCGCCTTGCTTCTGCTTCTGCCCTTGCCACTGCAGATTTTTCCCTTGCTTCTGCAGCAGATCTTTCCCTAGCTTCAGCAGCAGCCTTCTCCGCCCTTTCTTTAGCTTCTGCTGCAGCTCTTTCCCGAGCTTCAGCTTGTACCCTCTGAACTGCTGCTCTTTCTGCACGCCCTCGAGCTTCAGCATTTGCCTTATCGACAGCAGCCCTTTCAGATTTCAATCGAGCTTCAGCATTTGCTCTTTCACGTGCCTCAGCTGCTGCTCTTTCACGAGCTTCCCTAGTAGCCCTCTCAACAGCCTGTCTAGCCTTCTCCCTCTCAGTTTCCCTCAATCTCTCCCTTTCAAGTCTCCTTTGCTCTCTTTCTTCCTCTTCCTTCTGTCTCCTTTCACGTTCAGATCTCTCCTGACGTTCCCTAAGTTCCTCCTGCCTGTCTTGTTCATCATTCTCAACCGGCCCAGGTTCTCTATTTCTAGCAGCCTTTGCAGATTCTCTTTCACGGACTTCCTTAGCATGTCTGAATTTAGCCTGTGCTTTGTCCATAGCATCCTTCATAGCAGCAGCAGATGCAGCAGCTGAAGAGAAATCATTGGTCTCTTTGTTATGATGAAGATTGGCACTTTCATCAAAGCTGTTCTGTGACCTACCCATGGCAAAGTCCTCAAGCTCATCAAACTGTGAAACAGGAGGATCCTTGGCAGGAGGCCTGGCATGAGAATGTTGATTATAATTTGATGATGATGAAAACTCATCACCCTTCTTCCAAGTACTGGATGAAAAGGAACCTGTTTCAGACTTTGAAGCTTGCCGAGGTATGGGTGGAGGAGGTCGTGACGGTGGTGGAGCAGCCGTAGGTTGTGTAAAGAGAGGAATCTCTGATACAGTCAGCCATACATCATCAGAGTTATGTCCTTCTCCTGATGTAGGTGACATATCAGCTTCTGAGACTGATTCATAATATTTGGGAGGAGAAAAAGTTTGACCAGAAGATTTCTGAAAACCTGTAGAAACATTTGGCACGTCAAACAACGGAGGTTCCTGATCTTCTGGAACCCTGTTCATTTTATTGTTATCTGAATATCCAAAATAGGAATTATCCATCGGTTCCCTGGTAGTAGCAGGTTCAGGTGTTTCAGATCGAGAAGGACTCCGGCCCTTCTCTGTTTTATCCCTTCCAGAAGAAACTGAATTTGAAGATTTTGCAAATGTGCTGAGGGGATCTAAGTCATCAAATGCTCCTCCACTACCAGATGAAACTTCAGCCCTTGCACTCCTCGAGCTACTAAGTTTACTAATTTCATCCAGAGGATCTTTAGGTAGTGTGGATGATGAGAGTGGTGTCGAACTTGATTCCAGAACAACAAAAGGATCATCCGGGACATTCTTTGAACCAGAAGTTGGCATAGAATCCCACCTTGGGTCTGGTACTGGTCTGTTCCAACAAGGAAAACAGAGGCCTCAATAAAGTTTGGTTGCAAAAAACAAGACAGTATTCTATTTATTCTAGGCTTCAGTTCACACAGTTACAATGAAGTTTGGTTGCAAACATGATATATACAAATTAGCTTGCCATTTCTATGAATATGGGAGTTCGTGGTGTCAAGTTGGCATTTCATTCTCCTTAATCCAAATTCTCCTCCAAAACTAGAATAATTACTATGAAGCCTTTCATTTTAAGAGCATACTACTGGACTCTAGCAGCATTTTAAGTAAAACAACAGAAGAGCCCCCTTTCAGTGATGAAGTAGTGTCACTTATTCTTTTCATTACAACCAGCAGAATCAATGTTTATCCAATCCACTATAACAGTTTCTAACAATCATCTATTTCCATCTTCACTTTCCTGTCATTGATCCCAATTCAAATGATACATAAGTAAGAGTCTTTATAGGCACCACTTGAATTAAAATAGCTGTTCTTAAATTTACTAATTATTCAGCAGTTGGTAGTTTGGAATTACAGACAATTTCAGTAGATCACGGATGAAACAAAAATGAAGGAAAATAAATAAACGTATAGTTTTTGGAGGGGAGATAAGCCTATAGAAATGATTTCATTGACTCTTGTTTTTCAATCAGCCCCCCTCACGAAACCAAATGCAATTTTCTTAAATATGATGTATCAGCTGCATTTTATTGCAATTCATGAGTTATAGCAGTTTTGCGCTATCAGTTCATGTGGAGCAAGCTGCAGCTAATCAAATGAGGTATATAAACTAATCAATATTCTTTAGAAACTAAGTTTCTGAGCAAACTATATGCATGAGCTAATCCTACACACTAGTTTATAATAGTATTATTTATTAGAATAAAAACTGTATTAGTGCTTCCTATTATTTTCTTCAAAAGCAGGAGCTATATGATTATATTCTATTTTCCTTTTTTCCAAATTTTATCTCAATTCACAACTCTTCCTTCTCCAGTTCTCCTCACAACATCCAAGTCTCCATCAAGTTACATGCAAATTGCACTTAACTAAAGTCTAACAACTAGTTAGACCTAAGATCCATGTTTGTGGAACCATTGTGAACCTTTCAATTAATGAAAAAACTGAAAGCATGTAATACTGAATACATACCATCAGTTATTAATCAAACAACAAAAAGTTTTCAAGATTAGGAATTTGGAGACAATCGTAAAATACAGGTATCAGATAATATCTTCCAAACCTTACTTTACAGCGATACTTAGACTACATGGATCAAGAAAATTAATGCTGGAAAATACTGCAATCTAATGTTCTTATTTAGTTGCATAATATCTCACTGAACATTTATGAGCTTATGCAAATGTTCTGCCTGCTTCAGAATAGATCATCACGCTAGGCAGTAAAAGTTCTACCGTAGTATTAAGAATACATGAACTTCCGGTCAAGCAAAGAGTAACCTATGCTGCACAATATTAAGAATCCACAGTAAAGAAAACCCATCATATTTCCCAGGTCATAGCATTTCTATCAAGCCTTCTTTTTAAATGCCATAATTTTACTTGGACCAACAATACACATAAAACAAACCACCAGAAAGAAAAATCATGGTGCAACGACAAAGCAGCAACAAAAGTGATCTTCATAAGTTACCTGTCTCGACTAGTAGAATTGGAATTACTTCTCCCAAACCCAGCTAACAAATCATCAAAGCCCTTCGAATTTGAGCTGCTTCTAGCACTACTACTATTATTTTTCTCCCCTACTTTTTCCTTCCCCCCTAAATTCCCCAACAGATCATCAAATTCCATATTCCGACTCTTGCCTGTTGGACCCGTGGAAATGGCCGCGAACACGTCATCATCAAATTTCACGGAAGGGGCGGGAGATTTGCTCTTCAACCCCGGCAGCCCATCAAATATATCCTCGTCGTATACCGGCTTATCATACACCGGCATTGACGAGGTATTGCTATTACTATTCTTCGGCGTTTCAGTCGCACCAGATGCTTTGAAGATCGAATCATAATCAAATTCATCCTTCTTGTTGATGCTGCTGAAGCTTGAGCTGGAGCTGTACTTTGGCTGCCCGCCGAAGACGTCGCTGAACAACGGATCATCCATGGATCGACGATCCGGCGCAGTGGACCTCATCGGATTGGATTTCCCACGAGTCCCGAGTCCAAAATCACGGGCGAGCACATCCAGATCGTCCATCCGAAGAAATCAAACAGCGGCAGATCTAATCTGAAGATCGACCCCAGGCAGCAACAATTTTTTTACTGGATCTGGAAATATATTTTGAAGGTAATCAGTTGCGCGTACTCCAATTAGACCAACTCCTGCTTGATTAAGGTTGGATGCTCATTCCAGTGATGATCGCGGTCGGAATTAAGCCTTCGTCGCAGGAAATCTACCTATACGCACAGATAACGGTGTGTATATTGGCAAAACAGTGGCGATTTACTGATGTTACTTGGGAAATGGAAAGAGAGGAGACCAAATTTGATTAGGGTTTTCAATTTCTCTCTCAAGGATAGAATGTCACTCTCTCCCTCTCTCGATATACTCCTTGTTCTTCGTTGTCCTCTCTACTCCCTTCTCCATTGCCGATTTAATTTGATGCTTAATTATATTTACATATTTTATTTTATTTCTTACATAGTTTTTAAACTATTATTACAAGAAACAAGAATTTGTTTTTATTGGGCCACTTTATATCAATTCTCAATGGGCCTTGAAATGTCGAGGCCCAATTCAATAAAATGATTTTTCTCCTTCAACACACTTTGCTTCAGAAGTCTGTGAAATGCGGCGCTGAGTGCAAAAGCAAAACCGCCGGCGAACTATTTTCCGGCGATTCCGGATGTCTGTGACTGGGCGTTGCCTGCACGGAAGTCTCAAGGCCCGCCGCTTTTTCGTTCTATCCCGTTACCTCAGCTCAGAAGTCCAAGCTCGTTTACGACTGTCTCATCATTCGATACATTTTGCTAATTTCAGCACCTCGAGCTGGCATAATGTCGACTCAGCACTCGATTTTCTCAATCAATTCTTACCTGTTATTAGTAGCGAGACCAGTTGTGCAGCAGAGAACGTGATTACCTCAAGTGAGAGGCGCATGCTCGCCGTCGCCATTTCAAAGATGATAAAACGGAGGAAAATAAGCCTTCTCGTTCAGTTATCCAAAAGCTTCTCTCCCAATATCCTTGTGGAGATCATGAAATCGGTCGGGGACAGGCAGGTTGCATTTGCATTTTTCAAATATGCTTTTCGTGATCATTCGGATAGTATGGTCCAACGTTGTTGTGGTGTCGCGCATTATTTAGTAGCTAATGGATTTAGGCTCTTAGCTCAGGATGTCCTCACACGGATGATACGGGAAATAGGGCAGGAGAGGAGTTATGCACTTGTATGGAGAGAAAATTTTAGGACTTCAGTGGACTTTTACATTCTTGATGCACTTATGCGATCTTTTACAAATGCAGAGATGACATCTTGTGCCCTGGAGGCGTTGGGTAGGATTCGAGAAGTAGGTGGTAGGCCGAGTGTATCAGCTATTTGTGTTTTAATAAAGTTGTTGTTTAGGTCTGGTGATCATCGCAGTGTGTGGATGTTGTTCAGAGATATGGTTCGTAAAGGACCCATCCCTTCAAATTATGTCTACAGTATGATGATTCTTGGATTTTGTAGGAGAGGCTGCATTCGGGTTGGAGAAAGTTTGTTGTATGTGATGAAGAAGTTTGGGTGTGAGCCAGATGTATATGTATATAATATTTTGATCAATGCATATTGTGGTAGGGGGTGGACTTGGTATGCATTCAGATGGGTGGATTTGATGGTCGAAAGTGGTTGCACCCCGAGCTCCGCTACATTTAGTACTCTCATCAGTGCTTTTTGCAGGGAGGGTAATATTGTTGAAGCAAAAAGAACTTTTATTTTGATGCAAGGATTGGGTGTATCTCCAAACACTGTATTATATAACGCCTTGATGGATGGCTATGTCAAGGCGAGAGAACTTGGTTTAGCAAATGTGCTTTATGAAGAAATGAGAAGCATTGGTGTCATGCCGGATGGTGTGACTTTTAACATCTTAGCTGCTGGTCATGAGAGGTATGGTAAGGAGCATGATGGGAATAGCTTGCTGAGGAACTTAACAACGATGGGATTTACTCCAGATTCTTGGCTGCCTGATTTATCTATTGGAGGACTATGTTGGGCTGGAAAATTGGATGAAGCTTTTGAACTATTGGGGTTTATGCTTGAGAAAGGAATTGCTCCTAGTGTAATCTCGTTTAACTCGTTAATTCTTGCCTATAGCAAAGCAGGGTTGGAGGACAAGGCTTTTGAAGTCTACAACTGCATGATGAAAGTTGGCCTCACCCCCTCAGCTTCCACATATACTTCACTTCTCTTAGGCTTATCTAGACTTGGAAGGCTTCAAAAAGCCAAGTCTCTTATATACAAGATGATAGGAAATGGCTATCCCATCAGTAGAGCAGCTTTTACAGTGGTTATGGATGGGTATTTTAACAAAGGTGACATGCTGGCAGCTCAAGGTCTCTGGACTGAAATGGAGATGCTCGGGATGGCTCCTGATGTTGTTGCATATTCTGCTTTCATTAATGGACTTTGCAAGGTGGGTTTTGTTGAAGAGGCATACAGTATGTTGTTGAAAATGTTAAACAAAGGCCTCGTGCCTAGTAACTTCGCTTACAATTCCTTGATTTCTGGTTTTTGCAACTGTGGCAAACTAGATGAGGCATTAGGATTGGAACTGGAGATGAGGAATAGGGGTTTGTTCCCTGATGTCATCACCTTCAATATTATTATCAAAGGTTTCTGTAAACAAGGAAGGATGAAATCAGCTATGGATACCTACATGGATATGCTTAGACGTGGATGGACCCCGGATGATGTGACTTACAACACTTTGATCAGTGGATACTGCCAGCAACTTGACATGTTAAATGCGGAGAATTTGGTAAACGTAATGCATAATAATGGCTGGGGCCCTGATATAACAACTTATAACATACAGATTCATGGTTATTGCAGAAGCCAAAGAATGGATAGAGCTGTGATGATGCTTAATGAGCTAATTTCCGCTGGAATAGCTCCAGATGCAGTTACCTACAACACTCTAATGACTGGTGTTTGCCGTGATATACTGGAGCGCGCAATGATTTTGACAGGAAAATTGCTTAAGATGGGATTTGTTCCAGATTTAGTTACGACTAACTTACTGTTGTCTAGTTTGCGTAAGCATGGTTTACCTCAGAGAACATTAATGTGGGCTCAGAAGTTGAGTGAGATTTCTTTTGAGTTTGATGAGATAACATATAAGATATTGGGCAGAGCATATAATGATTTAGAAGATATTGGGTGTGCAAATGAAATAAACGGGAAGGGCCTCTTTTTGGACATCCTAATGTACATGACTTATGACTTAATATATGAGAAAACAGTATTTTCTGATAATCGGTTCGGCACAAACATGGAGGCTGCCAGCAGATAAGATGATGCAATGATTGATTTGTAGCTTTTTGTTGACCGACGGGAAGATTTATGTTGTGGACCAACCTGATGTTGCCCATGGATGATGATTTTTGGATGTCCTTGATGAGGAAATGGCAATTCTTCTTTATCGGCTTGCTTTCATGTGCATTTCAAAACTTAAAATGAGGTGAAAATGATTGTACCTCTTGGTTATCTAACTGATGAAATGTATTTGCCTATTTGTTCCCATGTGCTATATCTGGATACTGTCTCAATACTGATTTTCTGTTGGAGGAGTACTTATGATTCTAATAATAACTGTCTTTGGTAATTGTGGCAACTTGAAGTGTTGATTCATCTTTGAATATGCTGTACTAGACACATATTAATGAGGTCGTAGGCCTGTTATTTGATTACGATTATGCCTCTTGAATATTTCATTAAGATTCTTATGAGGAATTTTATTGGTTGACGTAGAGTTAAGTGACATCGATTTTCTGCAATCTGAATAATGTTCATTTTGCTTCATTTGGCTTTGATCCTTAACGAATCAGTTTAAGGAAAAAAAGATTCCTGCCATGTGGAAAACTTGTCATTAACTCCTGCATCGTTTTTCATTATGCCTTGTGTCTTAAACATCATCCATTGTGCTAAACATTACGATATCCTTCAATGTGATGATAGCATCACTCTGTTTGTCTGCTTGTATTTTCTTCTCCTGGGAGTACTATATTATTGCATGCATCTTTGCCGTGATTAGACTTAGAATTAACTTACCACGCTCTCTTAACATGGCAGCTGTTAACTTCATGTCTCTACTTAGGTGAGAGTAGTTCACTGCAAATGTGTTGTGATTTGCAACGTCGGCGCCTGAAGCAAAACTGTTTGTCTCATCATGCATACTATCAAAACTATATGGGCCTTGAAGAAGAAGATTCTTCATCCACGGATGCAGAAAATGCTCCAGTTTTCCATTCTCGTTTGAGGTCGGAAAGTGGATTGGCAACAGATCGGCACGAAGTGATTCATCATGCTCGACGGAGAATCCTCACACAGGAGGTGAGAGTTATCCAAAAATAAAATAAGATTCAATTCATTGAAGCAGTTAGTCCAGTTTTGGTAGAAGCATGGATATGTGATTTATGGGGTGTCCTTGGTGAGGAAATAGCAATTTTTCTTTATTGACTTGCTTTCTATGTGCATTTCGAAACTTAAAATGAAGAGGAAATAATTTGTACCTCTTGGTTATTTAACTGATAAAATGTGCTTGCTGCCTGTTATTGGCTTGCTTCCTATATCATAGTCCCAATACTGGTTTTCTGTTGGAGGAGTGCATATCATTTTAATCATAATAGGTTTTGGTAATTATGGCAACTTGAACTGTTGATTCGTCATGGCATATGCTGTTCTAGATACTAACTAGTGAGGTGGTATGCGTATGCCTATTATTCGTTTATGATGATGCCACTTAAATATTACATTATGAAGTAAAGTGAAACCGATTTTCTGCAATAATGCTCATTTTTGGATCATTTGGTTTCGAACGTTAATGAATCATGTTAATGGAAGAAAGACCTTATTTCATTAACTCTCATTCTTCAAAGTCTGCATGCTTTATCTTTTCCAGTTTCCACCTATGTGATGGTAGCATCTCAATATTCGTCTCCATATATTCTCTCACGCATCTTTCCTGTGATTAGAGAACTCGATATAATTAACTTATCACCGTCACTAAACATGCCAATTGTTACCTTTGTTTCTCTATTCAGGTGAGAGTCGTTCACTTCAAATGTATTGATTTGCAACCTCGGCCTCAAAAGCGAAACCGTCATTCCCAGCATGCATACTACATGTCAGAATTACATGGGGCCTTAACAAGAAGATGACATAGAATCCTCACACGTGAGGTGATGAATTGCCCCTCTAACTCAAGTAGTTTTACAATACTTGGACATTCTCTATAAAATGCTAATGTGCATCATTTATTAGTCTGAGAATGTTGAAGTGCTTCCTCAAAGTTTTGATACAAGTTTGCTTTTCTTTCCAATTCTGTAATAATAGGTTTTGAGTGTTGTTGTAGGATTGTTTCACCCAACTAGATTTGTTTATCGGTGCCTTTAATTTGGTCCCAACCCTGAAATTGCATACAGCAGTAGGCTATACCGAAGATAATGAAACTGGGAACTGGATCCAGAATTGGGAGAAATGAAGACAAAGACCCACGAGCAAATGTGTAAAGCATTTAGATAAAAATAGGATTAGAGAGATTGTCAGCATTTCAGATGGAAACGAATGAACCCTTAATCGTACTTTATATACACATTCCATTTGTTCTGCTAAATATGACTTGTTTTCTTTTTTTGAGTTGTTTTATTAATATTGACTTGTATGTCACCTTATCTGGCAAGCGCTGCTTGTTTACCATTCGCATTGACACCACCTTCGCGGGTTGTGTTGGGCTGCAAACCTTTGGATGGAAGCTTGTCCTCCAAATTTATGGTGTCATCGCACAATCCCTCAATGAGGACTAGTATTTAATGTCGAGAATGATCACTTTATCTTCCATGGTACAAACGCAATAAGGAAAATGCTTCAGCAATGCGACACATAAGCCGTTAATTGTTGAATTATAGTACTCCATTCGTCCCATTAAATATATCGACTAAAACTGTAAGAGTTTTTTAGTGAAAACATGACATATTTAGTGGGACAAAGAGTGTATGAATCAACAAGAGTGGAGAAGAGTTGGATGGAAGCATCATCAACCATTCCATCCTTGCAACAACTTCATCAACATTATTTATGCCAAGATCTGCTTTTTAAACCGGAAAAAGCAATTGATAGCAATGCTGAAGATGCAGTGATCTCAAAAACATTTCATCGAACAGTTGAAGAGCGAGAGACTATTGATTCAATTTCACAAAGCATTCGATAATATCGACAAATCAATTAATGCTCTTCTTTTTAACGGCTAAGATTTGTCATCCGCATTTAGCAGCAATTAATATCATACTTGACTTTGCCATGTGATGAATGAAATTCACCATTTATTTTCCTTTTGCTTTCACGAATGATAAAAATCTCTTCCCTCACTAAAACTGGAGTTTAGATTACAGTGACTCAAGAAAATCCCAGTTGCAGAAATAATGGAGGGCGGTTCCTCTCCCCCAAACTCAAACCCAATCCCCATTTTCTCTTCCCAATTCGAGAAATCAACCAAGAACGGTGATTCAACCAAGAAGCCCTTGAGTTTGTGGCCCGGAATGTACCATTCGCCCATGACAATTGCGCTTTGGGAAACAAAATCTAGCATCTTCGAGAGGCTTCTTGACCCCCCTCTCGATGCGCCTCCTCAAACTGAATTGCTCACCAGAACCCCATCTCAGAGTAGAATGACCATTCTGTACAACTTCTCTACCGACTATATCTTGAGGGAGCAGTACAGGGATGCTTGGAATGAGGTCAGAATTGGCAAATTGCTGGAAGACCTTGATGCTCTCGCCGGCACCATTTCTGTCAAGGTACCTACTTTCAGATTCTTGGAAACAATGCTCTATGATCTATCTATGCTTCTTATTCTGTTAGTCTCCAGCATGCATTTCTTTCGGTATATGCTTTGAGCTCAATCTCCATTTGAATGTTCTTATGCCTTGTGATTGGTTGAGATTAATGTTATGTGTATTCACTACCTGATTGTGGTTGAATGTGAGTAGCTCCCTTTAGTTGTTATATCATGAGTGAAGGAGTGAATGAGTGTTTAATCAGTAGGTACGTTGCAATGGCAGCACATAGCTGGTCTAGTCACTAGTGTTAGACCTTGTGTTGTTTCTTATTGTAATATTTCTTTATATTTTGTTGTTGTTCATTAGCATTGTTCAGATGATGATAGCACTACTCGACCTCTATATCTGGTCACTGCTTCTGTCGACAAAATTGTGTTGAAGAAGCCCATCAGCGTCGACGCAGATCTCAAAATAGACGGGGCTGTCACGTGGGTTGGTCGCTCGTCTATCAGAATTCAGCTTGATGTCACTCAAAATTCTCCGGGTAATAATATCTTGAAACTACGGTTATTGCATGAAGTAACTCTATAGATTGCATTGCTTCTCTTAATCTCATCACTGACTGTGCAGAGACAGCCAATCCTTCTGATTCGACTGCTCTGACTGCCAACTTCATCTTCGTGGCCCGTGACTACAAGACAGGTAAATCTGCTACAGTGAACCGCCTCGTTCCAGAAACGGAACGAGAGAAGTTGCTCTACGAAGCAGCAGAGGCAAAAAGCACAGTGAGAAAAAGGAAAGAAAGAAATGAAGAAAGGGAGATTGAGAATGGAGAGAAGCACAAATTTGAAGCACTACTTGCTGAAGGAAGAATCTTCTGCGACATGCCTGCATTGGCCGATAGGGACAGCATTCTTCTCAAGTATACTTGCCTCGAGAACTCATTGATTTGTCAGCCTCAGCAAAGAAACATTCACGGTCGTATATTTGGGGGGTTTCTGATGCACAGAGCATATGAGTTGGCTTTCTCGACAGCTTATGCTTTTGCAGGCATTATGCCATCTTTCGTGGAAGCTGATCACGTTGATTTTCTCAAACCAGTAAGTGTCTGGTCTGATGATGAACTCTATTTTACCACATTAGTTGTTGGCCCTCAATAATTGTTCCATTGACATTGCAGGTGGACGTTGGAGATTTCTTGCGTTTCAAATCTTGTGTATTATACACCGAAGCTGAGAATTCGGCTCGACCACTAATCCACGTGGAAGTTGTTGCACACGTTACAAGACCTGAGCTCAGGTCAAGTGAGGTACATTCCAACCCCAATCAAATATCACACAAATCTTTAACTCTTGAATGCTTTTTATGATTAATTATTTGTATAGAATTGAAACCCTTAAAGGATAAATGAGCTTAAATAGCATGTCCATGATTTTGTGGAACTGCTGATTTCATTTGCAGGTGTCAAATACACTGTACTTCACCTTCACCCTTCGTCCTGAGGCGAAGGCGGGAAATAATGGACATACGATAAGGAAGGTGGTTCCTGCAACGGAGGAAGAAGCCAGAAGAATAGTTGCCCGATCATGTCGTGACACTTTGTAGTCTAGCGACTCTCGAATATGCAGAAGTTGGTTGATCAAGGGAAGGTTTTTGAGAGAGTATATGCTTCAAATCCTTCACTTCTGTATGTAAAACATTTATTTCTTCACTTTTTGAGGAAGATGTAGAACTTATACAGCTATAATCAGTCTCAGATTTGTGCTTATATACTTTGATAATAAAACTATAAAATTAGAACTCATTTCTTCATATAAATATCTATTAGGAACCAAAAGTTCATCTATCTATAATAGTTACACAACATCAAAAATCAAATTCATATATCTAAGAAATCAGACAGCAACATGCCCTCCATAGATAACATTTCTACAGTCACGAACCTGACACGAAATTCTTAGCTAAACATCGAACGGAAGGCTCTCATCATCGGAGGAAGTATGTTGTTGTCTACTAAACGCCCCCGTTGCCTGCTGCAGCATCGGGTTAACTGGGACTGGGAATTTGTGTGCGGAACTGACTGTGGTTCGTTCGTTAATCATCCCAACTTCTTTGCACACGCGGTCCAGGACTGTGAGGAAGTCCCGCACCACCGTGAAGATTCTGAAAGGATGAGGCTCTTCCATGGCAGAGTTTCCATGGAAGTACTCTGTTATTTCCTTCACCAGAGAAAGACCTAATCTTTCCTGCGCTTGAATCTTGAAAATTTCCTCTTCTGCATTATTCATGAAGCTGTTCATGGACTTTGTAAAATTGCTGCTGCTGCTGCCGCCTTCTTCCATATTCAATTTGAGAATCTTATTTACATTTGTAATCCCCTTTGCAAGCTTGGATACATAGGTGCTGAGCACTTCCGCATCCATCACTGCAGCTTTCTTCACGTTCGAAAGCTCCGAACTGAGAGCTGAAACTACTTGGAGGCCTAGTTTCCTGCATTTGGCATCGTTGATCGTGTCCTCCACTGCGTGCTGCTCACCAGAAAGACGAGCACCTTCGCTCCTTATGATCTCCTGCACGACAAAATGTAAGAGTGTGGTCTTTCCATCCGCTCCCTTGACATCGACGAGCTTGAGGAGTGTGTCGAGCTTGAATGCATGAGCATCACCGCGGTTCGTTCCCACGTTCATCCGATTCCCAGTCTTCAAGACTGCTTCTAGAAGCTTCAGGAACATCCTGCTCGTCCTCAGTTCTTCGCAAGCTGCCTGCAACACCCAAATTTCGAAAAAGAAAATGCTCACATTGTGTGGTGCCTATATATGGTAATGAAATTTCCTTGTCAAGATTCATATGTAAGTTACCTCTATAGTTGCAAATGAATTTTTAAGGTAATCAACCTCAGATTCAAAATTTGATGCATAGAGCAGTGCTTCTACTCTTTTGAAAGCATGAGGTATATCAACAACAGCCTTCAAGAATCTCTCTGCAGGCCCGAGCTTAACCTGAGAATCGTCTCGGTATTCCTTCAGCTTACGTTCTTCTTCCTTACTCGGAGCCATCTTCATTAGGCTTTCAAGAAGTTCCGCCCCAAGAATATCAACGTTGCCTGCGTTCAAAACGAGTCATATATGGCATGCACAAGAGGATCATATGATGATCAAGATATATACATTTGTGATGTGCTACATGATTTGCATGAAATTTGGAAGTTAAAGTGAAAGATATGTAATGGAATACCTTCCAAAAGGCCTTCGCAAACCTCATCTACAGTAACATGGAGAGCCTTCAACAAGATGGCAATGTTCTGCGATTTCTTCGGATCGAGAACCTTATCGCCGCCATCGTCAAGGATGGGAGGGGGGAGAACGTGCCACCTTGTTGCCTCGTTTGGATTTGGTTTCTGAGTATTAACAACAAACAATGTCTCGATCATCTCCTCGTTCAATCTGCAAGCGACTCAACAATGCATATCAAAAATGAAACTGCAAACATAAATAAATCTAACAAGAGGAGGGATTAATGTACTTGAATGAGCTGCATTTGAGTTGATCCCACACCATCTCTCGATCGGAACTAGCTCTAACTTTATCCCAATGCAATGGCTTCAATTTTGGTTTAGGATTCAACTCATCGTTTGGAGAATCTTCAGAAGGTAGTTGCATTGGAGAAATCAGTGTGGAATCCTCGAAGCCAATTGGCCTCAACGGATTCATCAGAGGAGATGGCTCGATAGGATTCTTGGGTGGCGGTGTCGGAGTTCTAGGACTCTGCCTCTGAGGCGGGGGCGGAGGTGGTGGTGGAACAGAAACCGGTGGAGGAGTATTGACTGAAACGGGCGGTGCAGGGGATGGAAGAGATGGCAGGAAAATTGGGATATACGGTGGAGGAGGAATAGCAATGGAGGTGCTGCTATTGCAGGAGGGAGACTCCACATTATGATCAAAGTCCATCAAAGTTCTTGATATTGATACTTCACTTTCCCACTCCGGTAATGGCGAAGGCGAAGGAGACGGCGGTTTATGCTGTTTAGGGCTGCTAATTCTCTCCGGAGACGACAAATTCTGCTCTGAGAATGAGAACACCGGCA
The DNA here is from genome assembly GCA_026898415.1 of Leonotis leonurus. Taxonomy (NCBI): domain Eukaryota; kingdom Viridiplantae; phylum Streptophyta; class Magnoliopsida; order Lamiales; family Lamiaceae; genus Leonotis; species Leonotis leonurus. Next base: position 4,045,798 of record JAPKLX010000007.1, read on the forward strand.
TTCTTTCTGGGGAAGATATAGCCCACTCTTGCATCACCGGAGATTCTACATAGTGGTTGGAAGCATTTGAAATTCTTGGGGACGGTGATGGAGATTCCGGAACGGGTGATGCCGGAGATTCATCTGAATTGTGCTTTGCAGGGCTGCTAATTTCCAATGGAGGCTCCATATTCTGATCAGAAACATTTGAATGCCTCGGCGATGCTTCCTCACTGCTCAAATATCTCGCCGGAGAGGATGAATTCCATACTAGAGTTTCCATCTCCGGTGATGCCGAAATTCCATCCAAATTGGGGTTTATTATTCCCACCGGAGATTCAATATTTGAATTCCTAGGCGATGATTCCTCACTACTTGAATATAACGGCGATGAAGTTTTCGGCAACTCTAATGCTTCGATCACCGTTGCTGATGGAATTGCAATCGAGTTGTGCTGTTCTAAGCTGCTAATTCCCACCGGAGATTCTGTATGATCGGAAACATCCGAATTCATCGGAGATGAATTCTCACTTCTCGTCAAGCATCTTTCCGGTTGTAACTCCGGCGCTATGAGAATTTCAGCCGCGCTCTGTTGTGCGGGGCTGCTACATCTCACCGGAGATTCCACATTCCGATCCCTAACATCCGAATTCGGAAGCTCGAGACATTGCATCTCCGGAAGAAGTGGAGTGGCATCCGAGTTGTGATGGACAGGGCTGTTACTTCTCTTTGGAGATTCCGCGAATTGATCTGAAACATTTGAATTTCTCGGCGATGATTCCGCACTCTTCGCCGGAGATCTTCCAGGCGACAATGAGCTCGGTGGCAATGACGATGCAGATTCCGGAACCACCACTAAACCTTGTATTTCTGGAGGAGTCGGAATTATAAACTGGAGAATACTAACATCTCTCACTGGCGGCGATGAACTCAATGCCGACGGCGTTGCAAATTCCTCAAGTTCCTGCGAGGTTGGTGTATTATTCAGCTCAAGCTGGACAATGCTGTTACTTCTCGCCTGACATTCCACGTTCCGATCCGAAGCATTAGAATTCCTCGGCGAAGGTGAACTTACCGGAGATGGCGATACACTTGCCGCAAGCTCCAAATCTCGTGATTCCGACGGTTCTGGATTAGCAGCGGAGATATGATGAACAGGGCTATTAATTTCCAAATTCTGATCTACAACACTCGAATTTCTCTGAGAAAATTCCTCGCTCTTCCTCGAATGCTTTTCCGGTGAAGATGAACTCGGCGACGGTGATGGCGATGCAGTTTCCTGAAGCACCGAAACACTTGCTTCCGGCAAGGGTGCAACAGTTTGAATCTCGATTAAATCTGGCGACTTAGGTATCGAATTTAAGGGGCTTCGATTATTCGCCGGAGAAAGGCTGAACGACGCAGACCGTGCCGGAGAAGAAGAGTAAGTAGATGAAGAATTTGAAGTGGAGCCATTGAAATTCTCTAATTGTACGGCGGCAATAGCTCTTGTAGAAGCTGATCCGGCGCCGATCGAGCTATCTCTGCCATTAATGGAGCCTTTAGGAGAGTAAAACTCTTCGCTCTCGTCATCTTTATTCGGAATAATAACTTCGGCATTATTCCCAAGGTTCTGCCGCTGCGTGTTCAGCGGCGGCAGCGGGCGGAGCTCCGGCGAGTCCAATTTCCGCGGATTAACATCATTACTGTAGATAGCTCTAGTTGCGCCGCCACCAATAGCAGCGGCGGGGGCGGGGGCGGGGGCATGTGAATTGACCAAAGTGCCCAGGTAGAGGAACTCCGAGCTGGATTGGGAAGGTCTAATGAGCTTCGGAATGTGGTGCGTATTCGGTGCCTGGCTGAAGGAAACCGCGCTGCTGGTGTCGGAGTTTGGGGGTTTGGATTGATTAAAGGAGGAGGATCGGCGGGAGGTGGTGCGGTGGCGGAGGTGGAGGAAGACGGCGAGGGAGACGACGGTGATGGCGGCAACAACGGCGGCAACGGCGGCGATGATGAGCTTGGAGGAGGTGGAGTTGGGTTTGGTAGAACCGGGGACGGTGATGGAGGAGATATTGGCGGGGAAGGAGGCGAAGGAGGCGGGGGCGGGAGGCGGTGGCGGGGTGGGGTAGGATTGGAAAAAGGGGGAATTATCGGGGGCAGAAGTGGTAAAGGGGTACTTTGGGGGCGAGGGGGCAGGGGGCGGGGATGGGTCTTCAGGGAGGAGGGGCTGGTGGAGAATACGCCGAGGTTGGGGGGTGGAGGATAAGGGGCGGAGGAGGAAGAAGAAGAGAAGGTGGAGGGCGGCGGCGCCGGTGGTCATTTTGTCTAGGCGGTGGCAGTTCTTTTAGCTTCTAATGACTGTGAATTTTAAACATCTTTGCACACTCAGTGTGTGTGGAAACTGGAGCTAGAAACAGTAGAAGAAGCTTATAAGTATAGTAGTAGTGTAATAAAATTTGTTATTAGGTTATAATGATTTGATGACTAGGTGGACTGATGTTTTTTATATTTATTAATTAATTTCATATATATATAAATAATAATGCAATTATGTTTGAGGCTACTGATTAGATTTAGACCTGAAAACTTATCATTTTGTACTGATTATGTTCTTATTATTTTGTACTCCAGTTTTTTGTAACGAAAAAGAATAATATGATATGGAAAACCATGGGACTATATTTATAATCCAAAACATTATTCAGAAAAAGAATCTAAATTTGACTCTTAGTCTATAATGGTCCTAAAAGAAAAAAAGTGATGGCGATTGATGGGATATGTAGGTAAAAACAAACAAAAAATGTGGGAATATTATTTAAATAAAGTTTACCAAAATGGCCTGACATATATGTGGTGATTCATAACTGTATATCACCCAGAAAATATAGGAACCAAATTGCCACGTTAATTAACATGAGACGATACTAGATATCATAACTTATAGATATCATAACTTATGTATCAAACATAGTCTAAATTACATGTTATCCTTTTTCAAAAGTTACATTACTCATTAATTTGTATCTTTAGTTCAATATTGTATATGGTTTATTGTCACAGCCCAATTTCTTAACCCTCTCTTAGTTAAGCAATTAGACCATGACTCGGTTAACTTACTGTACTCTTGGAAACAAGGTTTAAACTCAGGATAAAGTATATCAAATTTTCGCAGGAAATTCCGACAGGTTTGACACTTAAACTTTAAAAGCTTATAACTTTCTCATCCGAACTCCGAATTTAGATCCGAAAGAACCGTTAGAAAGGTAATGAAAAGATCTTTAAAATGGTATAAAATTTTCAGAAATTCGGACAAATGGAATGGGCTGAAAAAGGATTTCAGAGGCTGCCCTGTTTTTAGCAAAAGCAAACATACGGATAATTTATAAACTCGGAACTCAATTCACCAAGAGAAGAACTCAAACCAAAGGGAAATAGGTTGAACACCATGATTCACCAAGGGAAACATATCAACATGATTTCCATAAACCAACCAACATAACAGTACTCAACATTCATATTAGAAACGAAAGTGTACTGAATTCTCTCTTAACATAAAGGGTGGATGATTATGGTGTATAACAACAACATCCTTGAACAACTAGATACATATATGAACAAAGCATGGGAAAAACAAGCCCAAAACCGGCATTCAACACCATCTCCAACTCCGCTGCTCAACCTGCACATTTAAAAGAATATGCAGGGCATGAGTACGATATGTACTCAGTGGGCACGTTGCCAAAAACTTTTTAAAACATGCTCTTGTGACTTGCAAATGCTTTCTTTTAAAAATAAAACATTCTCATGCTCAAACTGTAACATAATCAAATCATACTTGTGTCTGCAGACAAAATCAATCAAATTCACCATATCTACGCACTTCTTGTGTTGAAAGGTAGGCCTCCCCTTCAACACTATGACCGGCCAGTCCGCTCACCGGCTCACGGTCACATATGTGTACACAAACCCTTACTGGCAGCTCGTCCAGCATAGGGCCGATATCGTAATTCTCTCGTAGATAGGCATCATACATCATACTTCATACTTAAAACATGCAAGTCACATCTTTCAAAATAACATGCATAATCAAATGTTTCATAAATAGCATGCATACTTGAGTAAGAAGTGCCCACCTGAATGACTTATTCTATATAAGTCAAAGGCTCGTCTTCTTCTTTCTTGGGTTCCGTCCCTCTTCTTTTCACTTCACTTGCACCTTAAATATATAAATTTGGAGTACATTAGAAAGATATTACTCCACTATTTCTCAATTATACTTGCTTACTTAAAGAAAATCCCTCGTCTCAACTCGGATTACTAAAATTTTACTTTCTTTCGGGTCATTGCATCCTTAATCTATTTCCTTATTTACAATCTTATAAATACACATAATTATGTATTCTAAGCTTATTTATAAGCTTACTTACATACTTAACCTCATACTTAATAATTATGCATACTCTTTATTTATACCAAATATCAACTTATGCATATTTATCTTATGAAGAGCAATCAAGCTTGATTATTCACTTACTAATACTCATAAATCATTTTCTATCATTGAATTTTATTTAACTTACACAATCATAATACTTCCTTCTTTACATACTAAACTAACAATTTATAACTTTCACATACATGGCTCTTTAAATCTAATAAATTTACATTAGCCATCATATTCTTCCCTTATCTCAAATATCACCTTAGATCAAACAACTAAATCCTCTATATGTATCTTTTGATCATCCCCTTCTCCAAGCAAATTTTGAATCTTAATGAAATGATGATTCTATCTTCAATCTCTTGATTTATCTATGCTTACTACTACCTAAATAACTCTAATACATCATCATCTAAATAAATTAACATCAACACATATGTAAACTATGAAACTTCATTAACCATTAGATTTTTGAAAATCTATTTCTAGTGCTTGAAAAATTCTCTATAAATTATTCTAGGCCTTATTCATACCATTGAACTCAAATATGATCTCAAATTAAATAAATAAAATCAAAATCTTATAGAGCACCATCATGAAATTTTCGGTCATTATGACAACTTAGGAAGTTTGGATTTTTGCTCTAATTTCTTACTCTAATCATGCTTATTGATGTCTAATGATACTTATCCATGCTCAAATCAAGCAAATTCATACAAATTCTACTAATTCAAATTAGGGTTCATGTAGAAGATTTAGGGCAAATCCAAATATCCATCCTCTTTTGAAATTCATTTCATAGTCTCACTTAAAACATACCATTCTATCTATTTACTACAACATATTTGAAAATTAAAGCCATATACTATAAGCTATGGAACATAAGATTACCATGGATGAAAAGAGGAAATTTTCATCAATTTTACAAGCTAAATATGTAGAGATGATAATTATTTACCTTAATATGGTCTTTTTCTTGAAATTTTGGACAAATTTAGCTTGAAATATTGATAAATTGGGAGAAGAAAATTTGGTTATGGGGAGGAGAGGTGATGGACGAAATTTGGAGGTGTAGGAGGTGGATGATGATGAAAAATGATAAGGATAAGTATTCTTATACATTAAGTAAGATATTTTCTTAATTAAATAATTAAATAATCATCTAAAAGTCTCTAGAGTCTTCTAGAACGTCCCGATTCTTCGTTTTTCGCGATTCGAGATATTAATGCTGGATGATTCATCTCGATATCTAGAATTCACTGGTTCAGACCGTTCGTAATTTGGAGTTCATTTGAATAACTTATTCATGTTTTAAAATACCGAATAAATCTAATTGAATAAATTCTTTCTAAAACGATATTTTCTAGTAAAATCTTCATAATAATCTCTTCTATATATATTATAAAATCGGGCATAAATTGTAGGTATTACTACAGCTGTTGAATTCTCAAACTGAATTTTAATCGAAAACTTATTTAATTATTGCCGAAATTGCAATAATAAATTTTTATTCTCTATTTTATCTGTTTTCTAGCTTAATGAAATTTCTAATTCCATTTTTCTATATTATCTAATAGCTAAAAATTTTCTCTTCTGAGGGGTATGCTTCGTCTGAATTTATTCTATCTCAACCCCTCTCTTTTATCGCTAATATGGAATTAATAAATTCCATTTTCTTTCTTAACAAAATAGTCATAATTCTTTCTTCTAAATTATAGAATAAATCCCTCAAACTCTTCTTAATCTCATAAATATTTTCTCTTAAGGATGCAATGCCCTAATTAAGCTTTAATCACACTTTAATTATGGCTATAGTATTTCGGGTTATTACATTTATAGTATGTTGTTAATAGTTTCATGTAAAAAAAAATTAGTATGAAAGAATGTAGTTAGGGTGCAGTGGCAATCTATGATGCAATGAGAAGAAGTTGAAAATAGTAAATTCTGCATGAGAGGGTGATGATGGAGGAGGTTAAATAGGGAAAAAAAAAGGTTGCATGATAGCTTCAACTTTATATGGTCCAGAATTAATCATGTAAATTTTCATTATTACAATATCTTATGTTCATATTATCTGCGACTTTTAAGGGCTGTGATTTTTCCAGATCTAGGTTGATTTTGCATGGGGTAGGATCTAATATCCTATATTTGTGACTCACATGCATATTCCACAATCAAATTTATTATTTTAATTAATATTTTTAAAATATAAAAATTATGATATAATAATTATACTAATTGATAAAAAAATTTAGAATTATATACTCTATATTTAAATTTAGGAATCCTAAAAATTAATTAATTAATATTTTCTTTCTAGGTATAAATTCCATTAAAGTGATCACATATCAAATACGTGGCCTCAGAATAAATCACATCAAGTTTTATATAAGTACAAGACGGTGGGTAATTTAATTAGTAGACCAAAAATATAATAATAAAAATAGAAAAGGAATAAAATAGAGATAGGGAAATGCGGGCAGCTTTGGAATGTCACTCAAAATAGTAGCAGTAACTGCACTTCGTTACTACGTCAGCATTCAGCACCGACACTCTTACTGCATACCAACTTTTATAAGATGACACGCACGTTACTACCTTCATTTCTTTCTCTTTTTTTTTTTATGTCATAATTCAGATCTGATACTCCCTGCACTAACTTTCTTCTTACTTTGTCATTTTAGTCCGTCCGTCAAGTTTCTTTTCATTTTATTTTCTATTTTTGACAATGTTTTCTCCACTTACTACACTTTAATGTGGTCTCATTATCCACTCAGAATACATTACACGTTATTTAATTTTTTGTAGGTTTCATTCTCCACTCACTATATTTTACCATCACTTTACCATTTATCAATCAAAGTCAACTCATTTTATTAAAACTCGTATCGAGTTAATATGGAAAGAACATTAATAGACGGAGGGAGTACTATAAAATACGAATACACGATTTAGAATGGTTATTATGTAACTTATGTTCAAGAAAGTGAATAAATCTTATTCACCTTAAAAGTACAATAAGGATTACATATAAACCTATTAATATATTTTCTCGCACCATATCTCATTCTACATGTGTGTAATGGATATGTATAGTTACAAGTATTTATAGACAAACTCTAACCCTAAATCTCAACATGTAGATATAGAAACATCAGCTCAAAATAGGTGGACTCGGATTAGTGAGCAGATCGGCTCGATGTAGTACAAAGCTCAGGAAAATAGTTAGATGTAGTAGTGAGATCGATAGTTCGATGACTAATAGTGATTTGCTCTCCAAAAGAACAGGTTGATCCAGCAGCCATCGACTAGCTAGTGACAATACGTCTTGATTTGCTCTTGACAACTAGTAGAGATGAACAATGATACGTCCACAACAACATGCTCACAAACGGTATGCCAATCTTCAACATATTGATCGATTCAAGGCATCACAACATTTTACAACATATTATGTAAATATGTTGATCTAAATAATAGAAGAGATATATTTTGAGAGAATCATATAGTATACTCTATATATATCCCCAAAATACTTATAAGAAGTACTAATTTAGTGATAGGTTCACAGTAATATTATATTGGTTTTATAGAAAGTAATTGGGCCTATTATATTTAATTTCGTGGAGGACGACGAAATTACAGAGCATTGATGGTTCTAACTTCTAATATTAATAAAGTGCATAAAGATGGATTGGTACAATTAATTATCATTACTCATAATTTAGTCATTTGTGTTAACAATTTTGTCGGCCACATTGTGCCACTACGCCCCACCAACGTCAAGACAAAAAAATGGGCACCCATTAATTAGCTACTCAAGTACTTTTACTAATTAATTATTACTTTCCTCGTCCTGCTAAATGTGGCCACAAAGGATCAGACACGAAGATTAAGAAAGTAAAGTGTTGCGTTTTAAAAAAGTAGGAGAGAATTATTTTAAAAGTAAAATTTTTCTTTTTTGGAAAAGTGGTCACTCCCGAAAAGAAAACGTGACCACATTTAGTGGGACGAAGAGAGTATATTAATTTGTTCATTAAGATCTATCATTAGCATATCTTTATAGAATTTGTGGATGAAATAAATCTAGGTTAATTATCATGTATGCATGTTAAATAAAGGCTATGATCAAAAATAGAAACTAGTAAAATGTAGTAGGTTCAGATCCACAAAATAAGTAAATCAAGTAATCAGCCCTTTATTTGATGTAATTAATAATATATAGCTCTTATTAGAGGATAGGTTGTGTAGGCTCTCTCAACATCCCAATTCGATTCTTTCTATTAAGTATATTGAATATATTCAGAATATATATTTATATATATGTATTTATGAATTATTTATTGGATGGGGTCACACACCTTTTTATTTTCTTTTACTTTACATAAATTTGTGTCCACGGCTTTTGAATATTATTAGTATTTTTATTATTATGTTCACCAAAATAATTTATATTTTGTCATTTTTGAAATGATAATATTTAGATTTAAAATTTGAACTCACCATACTTATTACAAAGAATTCTATTTAAAATAGTGAGTACTATATTAAATGAAAAACACTATATTAACTACTCGCAATCTAATTTAAAATAATGTATTAAATGAGACACAAACTCTACGCACTACACATCTCATTAAAGTTCAAAATATATTATTAAAATCTATCTCCAGACAAAATATAAACCATTTTTATGAACGAAAAATATAAGATAAAGATAAAGGTAAAAATAAAAATTAAAATTAAATAGTGTAATTGAAGCTAGTCATTATTTGTTCGAAGATAACAACTAAATACTTCTCTTTTCTTCTCCTTTTTCCTTTTCCTTTTATTTTTTTATAGGAAAGTCTTGCTTTTTATTATATTCTCAATCTTTTATCATGAGCCTACAATTGTTGTGCTCTTTTTTTCTTTAGGCCATAGCTGATTTCAAGATTTTGTCTCTTCGTGCAATGAGTAAAAGAAACTTAATCTTTCTCTAAAGCTTCTCCATGCAGATTCTTTCCAATTCTCTTCTTCAAGATTAGTAGTATCTCTTTCTCAATTCTTTGTTCTTTAAAACTTTTACAGCATGCAATATTTTGCAATTTATAACATAATAAATAATTAGGTTCAATTAAGATTTTTTTTGGGATAGTGAACTTCATATCCTCTACTTTTATATAACGAAATAAAATTAGATGTCCAGCTAATATATGTTTGCTTCAATGTGACATGTCACTGTAGAATAACATTAATTTAATGTAGATTTTTTTTTTCAAAATTCTTAGAGATTTCCCTATTTTAAAAATGATTTCCCACTCAGTGCAGTGTTAGTATGTATATGGATAATGTAACATGCCATGTAGATAAATAATAATATTTGGATATAAAAAAATACTAATTAATTTTCTAAATATATTTTATTGATTAGAGTATATTTAACATTTATTCAATAAAAAAACAATAAAAATAAAATAAAATTATAGTGATTTTTATGTTAAAAAAATCTTATGCTGAGACATGTGAATCAGGCTTCAAATTTTTAAATATTTTTGCTTCATATATGATTCAATTTAATAGTATATACCAATTATGTAGTATGTGTTTGACTTATTATTGATACAAATGTAAGGTACCAAAATGAATCACAAATTGCTACGCTGCAAAACTAACAAGATGGTACTGTATAGTGAGATTGGATGTAATATTTTAGTATTATTATTGAAATAAAGATTATATTTTCATTGAACATCTTGTGTTCCATCAAAAGAAGTAAAAAGGAAAAGGAAAAGGGTCAAGAAGGAAAAACAAAATGAAAAAGAAATTGAGTAATTGGTGCATGCATAATTTGTCCTTTCCAAATGGTTAATGACCAACTTATCTTTAGACTTTAGTTGTAAAAGTTGTAGAAAGCAAATATAAAATAATAATCATATAATGTGTGAGAGAGGGCAAGGTTGCTTTACCGAAACATGCAAGTAAAATTTAATATTATTTAATAAAAAATAAAAATTTATAATAATTTGTATGTAACATTATATAACAATTGACATATCATTAAAAAAAATAAATTATATTAATATTAACTTATATGACCGCGTCACGGGCATAGAACTCGAACCCGATACATATCAGTTGTAAACACATTTATGTCCAATGAAGCAATTTTATGCGCATATACTTGACTCCCTACTAAAAATTTAATAAAACAAAATCTATAGGCCCAATATTTTTTAAATATAGGACTATAAGAAGATTATCATGGAAAAAGGTTGATAATTATTAAAACAAACGTGACAAAAAAGTGGACAGAATTTCACATTCATGACTCAAATGTCAACATTGTTGGTCGGTGGGGGGAGCCTTTAATAAGGCCACACCTAATTCATATTATTCAATAAGGAAGAGTATTTGAATTAAAATAAATTGTGAATAGACTTCATGATCTTTAATTTTTTAAGAAGCCCATTTTTAATTGTTAATTATTCACAATTATCCAATCCTTTCAGTTTTGTGAAGAGCCAAAGTGGTTTATTATATTTTGCTCTCTTTCTCTCTCTGTCTGCATGAGAACAATATCTCTGTAAAATTTAAGAGAAACATAAAGCTGATTAGCTGAACTTCCATATTCCCTATATCATAATTTATTAGAGCAATTATAGTAACAAAGTTATAGTAATTAGTAACTAGTCATTTTCCGTGATTGAAGCCATTAATTGTAACTTCAACCATATCAATGATTTATCATACACAATAATAAATAAATATCAATGATTCACCATATTGGCATTATGATGTACTTCACATAAAATCATGTTCAAGTGCATCGCCAGAAAGCACACAGTATAACATCAACTGCAACATCAATCCACGACCACAAACATCAACACCCTTGATGTGGGCCATTACACAAAGAAACTAATAAAGCGCCTGTCGAAAAAGCTGAAAAGAACGATATCTTTCCGAGTACAGAATGATCCTAGAGTCAGTGCCAAAATTTATGCATATTCATCAAAGAACATCATAATTCAAAGAAATGAACCTAAATTGACACAAATGGTGCAAGATCCGACATCTAATCTTGATCAATCCTGTATTTATGATACCTGTGCTGATGAGATGTCCAAATGTCGCTTGTTTCAATCCATTCTCATATAAATTTGGCACGTCTAGCTCCATATATAACTATTGAATGATGCACTTAGACACATCCTTACAAATAAACACTAAATCTTATCTACACCTATTCTAATGTTCCAGATCTGCATGCTGATTAGACTACTCTACAACCTTCGGCCTACATTTCTCAGAGGGAGGAAAATGAAGAAAATCAACAATCTAAGATAGATAACAATTGCATCGTTCCAACCCAAAAAAATGGAATTAAAGTCCCTTTGAATAATGTCACTGAGATGCAAGAGCCTTGTTATGATGCATAAAATTTCCATTTTCTACTTTTTTTTTTCTTTTTCACCTTGAGAATTCACTTGCTAGAGTGAGTTCATCTTCTTGGCAATCTTTAGCAAGTCCAAATAAAGCTCTGCATGAAAAAGAGAGAAATACAAATATATATATATATATATAAGAAGCAGTGTACACCTTATGGCTTATAGCACTGATATAAGAACATGCACGCGGGGCACCTATCACAATCTGCAGTTTCAGAATGTTGAAGACTTACTACTACGCGAATGGTGAATCTCTATGTAACGGTACTAATGCACGGAGTCGTAAATATAAACTATCCACAATCCTCCCAGGGCTTTCCACATCCTCGTTAGTGCAGATCTATGACTCAAAGTACAAACATCAATATTAACATCATATTATAATAATCTATGGTTTAAAAAGTTGCAGCCTTTTAAGCTCTCCATTTTTCATATTTGACGAGTTGACTTAGGTTGACCTATTGAAACCCCCATATCTACCCACTGAGTTATGAAAGCCATGAGAAGATGCTTAATCAGACTGCTTATTTAATTAGCCTGTATGATGAGAATGAGATACATGAAAGAAAAACATAAAAATAAAATAAGATTAGGACATAAGTTGCTGTCAACAAATGATTATGTACCTTGTATAACTTGAAAAAACTAAGTAAAGAATCCTCAATATTAACTCCAACATCTGATGACAAAATTACAGATCAACCACCAATTTTCAGCCTGCAACCTTTATTGCTCCCATATCATCTATCTTTGAGCTTTTGTGCTGCATAATTTCATGTATTAGATGTATGATTTTGATCAAATGCTCAGGAAAATTAATGGAAGGTACACAAAGAAGAGAACCAAATTGACATGCAAAAATTTCAGATTAAAATTTAGAATTAGTGGTCGTCCTCTTTTTTACCTTACTTTTCTTGTGTTTATGAATATCACTGCCATCCTCATCTCCGTCGTGCTTCCTCTTCTGAATATAATGTTGTGATGAGTAAGAGTATCAAGGATATCAGAAACCAAATAAAGTCAATGCAAAAGCTGTAAATTTTCAGTGAATTCAGTCAACAATAGTCAATATATAGTCTTGTCACCTGAAAGTAACGTTCTGTCATCTGTGAAATAAGATAGCCATGGTCGGAAGCTTTACCGATGATAACATATGTCATTAAAATTTTATTTTAAGAAAAGATTAAATGCATTTCACGACAATGCTACTTTTTCTTTTAATGACATTCAAGCAAGCAGGAAATATTTAGTTTACAAACCTTCTCATGATGTCTTTTTGAGTGGTCATTTCCGGAATCATGATGGCCACCTTTATCTTTTTTCTTCTCCTTGTCCTTGTCTTTGCTTCGATCTTTATGCCGATGTTTGTGCTTCTTGTGCTCTTTTTCCTTGTCCTTGTCCTTGTCTCTGTCTTTATGCTTCTTATGTTTCTTCTCTTTATCTTTAGACTCATTCTTTGATTTCCCAGCAATGGTAGGAGTGCCCTTCTCGGACTACAATATATAACAAGACTAATAATGAGCCTCAATCTTCTACAGGTGGTAGAATTGCTATAAAGCATAGAAAATGGGTTGTAAGATAATGCACAGAAACTCACAGGAGGAAGATCAACTCGAGCCGTTTCTCTCAGCTTAAAGGCTTCCCTAAGAACATCTAGATCAAATGGTTGTAAACGTGTATTGCTCTCTCTAAACAAGGAAGAATCTTGGATAAGCTGGCTCAACTGCATCCCCTCCCCTTTTCTAATTTCTGTGTCTCCAACAACATTGTGAAGGTAGTGAGTGTCTGCTATTGGTACAGGAAGTGACCTCTTGCAGAAAAAATCATAGTGGGGCAACAACTTGTAGTGATTTATAAGATCCACAGCACCTGTAAGTTCTCTAGGTCCTAGTGTGAAGAATACATAAGACAAAATAGTAGATACAGTCAGATCAAACCAATGGAAACAATTAAAAGCTACCATACACTTCTTTTTTCACTAGCACAAAGTTCAGTAAAATGAATGTACAAGGTGCAATGAAAGGAATGCTTTGACAAATTAAAAGTATTGTAGGTTTGAAATATTTTCATCAGATTTTCGTGAAGTAGATATCAGCATGTATGTGATCACTGATCCCTATGTAAATAATATTAGCTTTACTGACACCACCTTCCAAGAAGATTTGACTCTTTTGCTCACCACATAACCCCCACATAGGTCAATATATAAACTGTCCACAAATAAAATATAAGGAAAATACATTTCTAGGTATCTATCTGAAGGTGACGGGTGACCATCAGATTTATTTGCTAAATGAGTTACCATAGTACGACACAAATCAGGAAATGAATGCCTCAATCAAGAATAGTCTGAAGGTAACAGTATATTTACAAACTTGCCTCTTCCAAACTTTTTGTAATCAGAATCCATGAATCAGCTCCTGACATGGAAATTGCTCATTACCAGCCAGGGACTACTTTTTCTGTAACAAAAAAAAGAGAGGAACAATTAGTGTTGCAAGAGCTTACCTGCCTATCACCAACAGAAAAGGACCCAACAAGCTAATGAAATACAAATTATTAAAATAAAATAGCAGCACAAATTGTATCAATAACTGAGAAGTCCATAACATCTTGTAAAACAAGACATCAGGGATATGTATCGAAAGAGAAACGACAGGGATATAAAAAGAATATATATGCACAAGAATCTAAACTAGTCTGAACACAAAGGAGTAACCCATTGCAAAATGAACATAGAAAAGGAAGATACACCAGAAGCAATTTTTTCCCAAAATATGTACTAATCAGTAACCTCCATTTAAAGAGCATACAAATTATTGAAAACCTGATCATGATAAAAATTACTCCCTTCATTCCATCTACTAAGTCATGTATACGGTATACCTTATTCAGCCATCTATATAGTCTTGTTTCCTAAAACAGAAAATTTATATCCCACCACACCTAATAAATACCTATAACAACTGATAACTATTGGATCAAAATAAAATCTACTTGATTTTTCAATTAATTACTAAACAACTCATTTTCTTAAACTCTGCCAGTGCCAATTATTCAGGACTAAATAGATGGGACTGGGGGAGTATCATGCAATATTTTGTTGCATAATACTAATACATTTATGATTTATCATTTTATCATTACCCATATATATGATTAAAAGGAAAAAGACCATTTAAATGATTGAGTCTTGGGAGTCATTATAATTAAGGAACGGTACATGCTCAGATAACAGTACATGAAGCATCCGGATCAGTGCTTATAATATTTTGACCATAGTGTGATTTGAAACTTATATATATAGTCTGACTAACAGTATGCTGTCTTGATCTGCTATTTACATCAAGCATCATTGATAAAGAACAGGACCAAGATAGCATAAATAACCGGGTGTAGGACAAGCACTCTCTATCCAATAAGAAACACTATTAACCCTAAAATCAAATTATGGACCAAATTTTTACATGTATGTGTGTGTGTGCGTGAGAGAGAGTATATATGGTACCTGAATTCTGATAGCAGGTTAAATGTCTAACTTTGGGTACAGATTGCAAGTTTATAGAACAAACCATCATATTATAAATAGTGAATAATCTTCAAATTCAAGAATATGAATGGGGAAATAAAAGCAAATAAAGGAAATATAGTGAAAAGACTCAAAACACTATGTAAACAACTGTAATACAGAAGTCGTTATAGGTGAGAAAGCAGAAAACTTTATTTAATGTGTCAATTTATTGTAGATTAATATCTTCAGATACGATATTATGTAACAAAGTTTACTAAATCTAACAAAAACAACGTAAAACCTAAAAGTAACACACTAAATCTAACAAAAACAACGTAAAACCTAAAAGTAACACAATTTTTCAGAAAACATTGGGCACGTTAGACTATCACAAATTCAACAGAACAAAATTATATTATTTGATCCAGGTTCAAACATTATCACCTATGAAGCGCTCCACACCTCAAAATTCACAAAATGCTTTTTTAAGGTACACATTATGGATAGGTGAAAGCTGATACAGCTCAAGCGTAGGCCAACTAGATTCAGCTATTTAATTGTTCTACAAGATGATATTTTAGCTATTCAGGATTATATGTTTAAGTTCATAACAATATCATCTGATATAAAGGTGAGTTTTCGAATTTATAAATCTTCAAATGGTAATAATATCTAAATATCTCGCATTCCCCAAAATTCAACCACAATAACAGTATTTTCAGTCAAATAACACTCTTTTGGCCATCTTTTCTAGTCAGTTGAGATATCAATCCAATAACAGAAAAGAAAAATAAAACTATTGTAAATCTACTTAAAGTTTTTCTATGATGAATTCTCAGACATCCCCTTGGACATATCATTAATAAGTGCATGAGGCTTTCTCTTTCCCTTCTTTTAGATAGGTAAACCTTATTCATTTGATATTTCTTTTCAAATCATATTAAAAGTGGCATGGAAGAATACAGACTAAAAATATCATATCATATTTTTTCAAGACCTTTTAATTGGGAGAAAACAGGTCATTTACTTTTTGGTAGTAATACTAGTGATTTTATTCCAAACCTATGAGTTTCATGGCATGTGATTGGGTTGTTGGAGATAGAGATACAAGCAAAATTTTATGTTAATTTACGACTGAGTCTCATCTTAAGAGGAGGTAACAACATTATAGTAATACCAATGTCACTATTAGTCAAGTAGACCAGTATCGCCATAAATAATTTTTAAACGTGCTAAATACTACTCTAGTGCTCTTTAAGAACTTTATCCAGATAGCATAGAGTTAACAAACGTTTTTATGACAGATGGCATCCCAAATACAAAAATATGGCCAAGGTTTATTCGAACTAGAGCTAAATTACTGACTATGTGATATATATGTATATATTTGCACACACCCAAACATGCATATAGATAATCTGAAAGAAGTGACTTCAAGATTTAAGCTTTCGGCTGCTGAATATCCACAACAACTTAACTAGTAATGACTTGATGATATAGAAGGATATATAAGTTAACCATACAAACCTAAAAATTCATAAACTTTGCCGCAATATTAGACCTGATAACTATCATAAGCTGGTAAATAAATTATAAATGATAGCTAAACCAAAAAAAAAGAGAGAGAAAAAGAAATCACAGCACACCCTTCAATTTATTAAGGCAACATTCTAAAGACTAAAAATATCAAACATACAGAAGAAATTGAAACAGAAACCGTAAAGATTCTGCATACACTACAAACCAAATGGAACGACAAGCACAAATTCTAAATTTTTAACTAAATTCCCGAGACTTGGAACTTTAAAATCGAAACCCTAGTTTACAAAATCTCAAAAAAAAAAAAAAAAACAAACAGCAGCAATAACAACCCAAAATAACAATATCTACAGCCAATTACACTTCCAAAGAAGTCGAAATCAATCTCAATTCAACAGAAAGAGAAAAACAGACAAGCGACAAAAACACACAAATTGCAGGCCATACCCTTCACAGAATTCGGAGGTTCTTTCACAGAGATACTTGAACGATCGCCCACGAATAAACCCCCCGTAAAAATACTGATTCCGAATTGAATTAGGCTCCGCTTAGCGACATGGAAAGGAGTAAGCGAAGAATTATGGAATAATTCGAGCAGCTTGAAAAGCTCGTAAATGGAGGGAAAATTGGAGAAGGGATCGTGTGTGGGCGAATCGGGAATCTAGAGTGAGGGGGAATACTTGGGAGAGGTATTCAATTGGCTTCAAGCAACGCGTGGCGCTATTTTAGTGGCTGTTGTATTGAACCAATCTTGTTTTCTTGTTCTCGTTTCTAGTTTGATTTTGTAAGGATAGTTTTTTATTTTTCATTTTTGAGGAGTTAGTTAATTTGCTCTAATACATTAATAATCTAGATTTTAAATTGAACTAATATATAGATTTATTCACTTTTATAAAATAAAAATAAAAAATATTTATATTTATAGAAACATAATAAAAAACTCGTCTATATTTCATTGCCTAAGCTTGCATCGTCGACTTCAAGTGAGTTCAGTTCAGTTTCTCCATTATCGATCCCCTACCATTATTTCTATGTTATACATGTAAACACATGCACTCATGCATTTTTGGTTGCAGAAGCCATTCTAGAGTCGTTCATGTAAACGAGAGTAATAGTCAAAAAAGAATAGGGTAATTTTAAACATAGCCCATAAATCTCTCATTATAGCCCTAAATTTAAAAATATAATGAAATTAATAATGAATGTACTATTATATCCTCATAACTCTCAATACTAATATTAATCATAGCCCCCTACGATATAGAATGCATGATCATATATAAGGAAATACGTATAAAACCCTAAGAAATATACAAAGAAGAAACACAAATTAAAGAAAGAAAGTACAAAAAAAGTAGCAACACATGCAGACGGCCGAAACATTAGAAAGGAGCAAATTAGAAGAATAAAAATAAAAATAAAAAGAGTGCAGAAGAAACAGGAGAAAAACAAAAGGACATAATCAACACACACTCGTTGCATAAGCTAATGAGTTTTCTTACAATTTATTGATTATAACCAGATAATTTGTTTCTTTGTGTAGTATTTATCTTGAATTTATGTTGGTTACCATAGTTGTGTAGTATATATCTTGAGGGTGGAAGCGCCCTTCATTTAACCATTCTATAGCAGCAAGAATAATTCAAAAAATATTAATGAGGGATAACTATCTTTGAAACAATAGATTAATTAAAGATCACTTGCTAGTAGCGGAGCCAACTAAACTAAATGTCTCATTATCCAAAATTTAATTAACATGATATAGTCTAACAAACAATGCAACAAACATCTTGTGAGCATAAATAAACATTTCAATTATTACATCTTCATTTCCATTTGTTTTCTATTTCTTTTCTATTTGTTTTTCCTTCTAGTATCAGTTACAAAGTCAAAAGAGAGAAATAAGATGAAAGAAAAAAAAACATAGAAGAAAGAGAAGCAAGTTTGCTCGGTGTTCTTTATTTCTGCTTTCTTCGTTTATGTCGTTCTCTATGTTCTTCTTTATTTGACAAGTTTTGTTTTAATTATTTAACTGCATAAATAATATTTTGGGGCTATGAAATTTAAGTTTAGAATAATTTTTTGGGGGCTGTGAATTTTTAGTCTAGAATAAAGATATTTCGGTGTGTGTTTTGATTTAAAATTAGTTAATTGAGAGATATAAGGATATAATAGTATAACTTTTATTAATTTTATTATATTTTTAAATTAGGGACTATAAGGAGAGATTTGGGGTTATATTTAAAATTACCCAAAAGAATATTCCCAAAAGAATATTCTATAACTTAAAATGATAAAATCCATCACAATCCGAATGGCCCATTGGGCTTTAATTCTCACCTAACAACCCCACGACCTTTTCTTTTACATTACGATTACGAATTAAATCACGTGTTTATCAAAATCAATAAACAAAAATAAGTTCCTTTAATTGATTTTGACATTTTTCTTTTCAGAATATTTTCTCTAATTCTTCTCATAATTTTTGAATTATCAAATCTATAAGGATTTGATTGATTATATTTAAATTTTATTTAAGATTATTTTATCTCATATTTTTAGGTAAAGTACTTATCAATCAATTAATTCTTTATTAAAATATTAATGATGAGTTTTCAGATATTTTATGAATTTAATTTTTATTAGCAAATATTAAATTAAACTATACTATTTTTATATCCCGACTTGACTTTGTAACTCTACTATTCTTAATAATCGTGCTTAAAAATTTTGTATCAAGTTTAGTAAGACGGACGGAGTATAGTACATGTCTAATCAGAAAACTATTTAACCTATTACAACAACTAAATAATTCAAATAAATAAATATATATTCTCTTTTATTTTAAATAGATTATTTTTAAATTTTTACTTACGACTAGCTATTCAAAACGATATATATTAATTATTTAAGTGTAAAACACAATTAAATATATGTAAAAATAGACTTAACGAACCTACCTACCTACCTA
Organism: Leonotis leonurus; assembly: GCA_026898415.1. Taxonomy (NCBI): domain Eukaryota; kingdom Viridiplantae; phylum Streptophyta; class Magnoliopsida; order Lamiales; family Lamiaceae; genus Leonotis; species Leonotis leonurus. The sequence goes on from JAPKLX010000007.1 coordinate 4,065,648, forward strand.
CAAACAAAAATTAAAGGACTGACAGTCGCCTTCTTAAGTTACTCTGAGAAGTGAGAAGCTCATTTCATTTGATGATCACTCAATTCCAACTGCACACAAATCAGCACCATGCCTTCTTCTCTCTTCAAACCCCTCTTTCTCACACTACTTCTCTGGACTGTGTTGATTTGCGTTGCGGAAGTCAATGCCACTGAGGTTGAAGGAGAACTTCTTCTTAGGGGAGTGAGCGAGCAGAGAGAGTTCGACTACTTTAACCTCGCTCTCCAATGGCCGGGCACCTATTGCCGCAAAACTAGCACATGTTGTGCCCAAAATGGCTGCTGTCGAGGGTAATTTCATTAATTTTATTAGCTTTCCATTCATCTTCAATCTTCATCTTCGATGCTGAAATACTTGTCTGGGAAAGAGAAAAAAAAAAGTCATATTAAGCTTATGTAGACTTGCTTCCTTCAGATGCTGGCTGGCATGCTGCAAAATATTGAGTATTGTTTTTTGCCTGCTTGTTTGTATGAGGTTTATTCGGTGATTTTTATGTTATCTGAAAGAAAAACACAGGAATGTGAATGAAACTGATCACTTGACAGCTTATAAATTTGTTTGGTTGTGCAGATCGAATAGCCCGACAGGATTTACTATCCGTAAGTGCACTGATTTACTTTACTACTTAATTGCTTTAAATTTGTTGAAGGGGATTTGTTGATGACCAGATGTTTCTTCTTTCTGTGCAGATGGACTTTGGCCTGATTACAATGATGGAACTTGGCCTGAATGTTGCTCTGGTAAACCATTTGATGCTAACCAGGTCCAAATTATATACAGTTTGCACTTATGTCAATAATTCTTATAATCATCATCATCATAACCATATTGGAATCTGCAGATTTCAACATTGAAGGATGCACTGTATAAGTACTGGCCTACTTTAAGCTGCAGTAGTGCACAGAACTGCCATGGTGGGAAGGGACTATTTTGGGAACATGAGGTGTGTTGATTATATTATATCATATTTGCTGGACTTGAGATCCATGATGATATTACTTGTGACTAATAAGTGCTTCTTTCTTTCTGTCATGTTTGGACCGTGAAACGTTTGTAAAAAAGTGGGGTAAGCATCTCCTTCAACTACAAATTTTGATTTCAAATAAACATGACTGATTATTTTGCATACAAGTTTATAATGTGTTGGAGAAGTAACTACATTTACTGCAGTAGAATCTAACTTTGTTTTCTCTGTTCCAATGGTCTGCAGAAAAACATGGAACATGTTCCACGGCAGTAACAGGAGATGAATACAGTTACTTTGTGATAACTCTTAATTTGTATTTCAAATATAACCTCACAGTAAGATGGCACTATTCCATTTCAGTGTTCTTGTTTCCCCCCCTTCAAAATTGTTTGTCTTCATTCAGTCCTGTCATATATTATATCTAGTCTATTACATGGCTCAACTTCATAAAGTAGAAAGCTGGCTATTCATTTCATTGTCTTCCTGGCTATCTATTATTCTTGAACTTCTTAACCAAGGTTACAATATGTAATTTCCCATATAACAGTTAGTGTTTATCGCCTTGCTTAATATATATATTTACATGGTGCAGGAAATGCTGGCTAATGCAGGATATGTGGCGTCGAACTCTGAGACATATCCTGCGGAGGGGATCATTTCAGCCATTGAAACTGCATTCGGAGCAACTCCTGAACTTGACTGCTCAAGCGGTGCTATTGAGGAAATCCATTTATGCTTTGATAAGGCTTTTAAGGTCAGACACCGTACCAATATCTCACGAATGCTTTTAGTCGTTTAACAAGCCGTGCGCGATATGTATTCATTCATTTGGATTGATTGCTCAATGGTATATATATTTTCCATCCTTCTCTAAACTTCAAGATCTACCTGCCTGGTCTGATGAAACTATATTTTTGCAGCCTCGTGATTGTGCTACTTCTTCGTCATGCCCCAGCTACGTTTCGTTGCCTGAACTTGCGTCGTCCACTTCAAGTGAGTTCAGTTTCTCATTTATCCTCCTACTAGTACATCCATCCATAATACTCAGTCGAAGACCGACTACGACTATTTCTACATTCTACGTGCCATTTCTACGTGTAAACACTCATTTTTGGTTGCAGAAGTTGGACACGGAGTTGCACATTCGTTCGTCTAAACGAGTCGAGGATGGGGCTATGCCTGCATAAGGTAATGAATAAATAGGGGCAGGGACTTCATCAGCAGTTGAAAACCGTTTATATATATGTAGTATGTATTAGGTGTGACTTGAGATGATCATGACATATTATACTGAGATGTGATTTTCCTGGTCTTGAAATAATTCATTTTATTCTTGCTACTGTGAATCAGCAAGAAAAATGATGGGCCTATATGTATAGAATTCACTATTCAGTAGTATAATTTTAAGTATCTGGTATAATTTACATGCTTGGGCACTCAAAAATTACTCAATGAAAACAAAGAGGTATAATCGAAATTTACATGAAACTAAAAGGAAACGAACGGCAAAAATCGGCAGCATTCTAACATCATTTTCATGTTCGAAATCAACAAAGCTTAAATCCTATCCTATCAAAGGGCTATACTATTGTTTGATTAATATTAATTAATGGGCCGGGCTTTTATTTCTGGGCTGGGCTTTTAATACTGGGCTTATTGGAATCTCTGTATGTAGCCTTGGTAGAATGTTTCATTGGTTGAATAATTACATTAATATTTTTTTATAAAATTTTCTGATTTAGATCACTATTTTTTAATTTAGCATTAAAATATATATCATTTCTCAATTTTTTATTTATATCTTAACCTTTTAATTTAAGGTAAAAATATTTTACACTATTTCAATAATTCTCAATATTTTTAAATTGAATTCGAACTGTGACTAAGTTTATTGACGAACAAAACAATGTTATTTTGTGTATCATATAAAGAGTAGAATAATGGTGGCCTTTTTTAAGGAAACATTTATTTGTAAATTAGTTTTGATCCTTTTATATTTATTTTACATTCTATACTTGTTCAAAACTTACATATACCTTATCCAAATACAGCTGTTAAGACTGTTTTTTTCTCACCCAATCCCAAAAATAAATTTTGTGTTCGTATTAATTTAATTTAGCAGAGAATATATACAATTGAGCAGAAAAAAATATACACTATTTCATAGTATACTTATATAATCTAAAATCATTCAATATATATATATATATAGTATCATTTTACAAACCCTATGTTATCTAAAATCATTAATTGTGACAAAACAACCCCAATCATCTCGATCAAATATAGAAAATATAATTTAAAGTCACAAAACAAATTAAGTTACAATGGGTAACAGAAAAAACAAAAGAAAAATAGAAAAAAGAAAATCATTTCTTGAACCATATTCTAATCTCCATAATGAGAGTGATGAGGAATAGAATGACAAGAACCGCTGCAAAACCGGCGTTCCATGATGAACCGGCCTTCCCCAAATGTATGCCGTAGAACACATTAACCGCAGCCAAAAATATCAATAGCCTTCCAACCCCAAAATGGTACCAATTCCAATAGTTTCTTATTTTGGATGTCTTGTCCGGTCGGATTAGGAGTGCTAGAACCTGCATATTCTCCCGTTATTATTGAGTTCGAGTTCGAGTTCGAGATGCAGACTTGATAAGCAATGCATAATAGTCACGTATGCAGATCATGTTATACTCTAAATAATAAATCATAGTTTGAAAATAAAAATTAATAAATTTTTATCTAAATTTTATTATTTATCTATAAAATATATCACATTATTCGCAAAAGATTAAAACGCTTGTTGGGGGCGAGTGATATTTTAAATGTTAATGACATGTATATATATGGGGGAAAAATTAGTGTGAATAAGGAAGGAAATGCAAACCTGAAGGCATCCAAATGTGAGGATAAAAATGCCAAGGGCTTTGTGTTTGGAAACGTTGGAGTTGAGACGATCGTCCAAAACGAGACCGCAGATTACACCAACAAGCCCCAATAAAAAGGCCGTTGATTGAATAGCGCCATGCAAGTAGAACCACAGCGGGTCCCACCTCCTCATGTACCGGGCCACCATCGCCCCAATCGGCATCATGATGGCCCACCCTATCATATTCAAAAGCCCGTGGCTCCTCCGAAGACTCGCCTCTGGCCGTTTCTCTGTCTGAAATTGACCTGCACCACTTAATCAAGCTCGATTACGATATTGTTCACTTTACCAGCCAAATTATTGTATGCAAATGTTAATTTAGCCGAACGGTTAGAAAATATTCATTTAGGACATGCTGACGTGACATGCCACGTATATAAATAATAATTAATAATTTTTCTGTTAATTAACATTTTCTATCACGAGTTATTAAGTATCTAATTATTAATTTGGAAGCTTTTTCTTTTCTTACTTCAAAATTTGATAAAATAGAATGTCATTTCTATTGGTAGATATGTGACATGTCCATTCAATAGTCATACTTTTTACATATGAAAGGAACATTAATTGCCGGCTTAAGTATCAAAAGTTAGAGCATAAATCAAAACAGATGTGACCTATCAATTACTAATTGATTATGACTAAATTAGGTTGCATTAGTGCTAAGAGCATACTTCGATTATATCTATGAATGATGCATAAAGTTTGTTGGCGATAACTTCAAACCAAAGAAATAATAATAAGAGCAATTAGGAATGCTGAAGTTGAAAGATATATATATATTTGAGTAATTTTGTCAACTTGTGGTTGGTTTTTCTTGAAATGGTAACCCTTTTCATTCCTCTCTCATTTATTTTATTTTATAACACCGTCTAAACTATTAAATCATTACTATTCTTCACAAAAATTCGTGATAATAAATCAAAACAATATTTTAAAATATAAAATATATACCCTATTAAAAATAGAGAATTTAATTTCTTGAAATGTGAAGGACCATCACCCAACTTGCAGTAGTTGAATATTAGCAGAAGGAAGACCAAATTTAATTTGACTCTACCAATTAAATTATATAACGATAATAATAACAATATTGGTCACATGGTTAATATATTTAATTAATGATTTTGCTAAGTGGCACGTTAGGAACAGGTCAGTCAAATTGTTCACTAATGATTAAATATCACATGCTTTCAATTTCGACTTGCATCTTTCAAATTATTATCACATAATTAGTTTCGACATTAGTAGGAAAAAATAAAAAAATAATTCTCCTAATGAATATTTAATATTATACCCATAATATAAAGTTCATTAATTTATTGCTACTTTATAATATTTGTGGGTTAGCCGGCAGCAATATAATAATTTAGTACTACTAATTTAATTATTTAACTCCACCAAATACATTTTGAGAGTAAGCTGTTGTGGGCCCTACTTTTAAATATTCTAATATATATTTAAAGTCATTAAACGCGTAATATTTCAATTATTATATTTATGACTCAGATAAGTTTACTTTCATTATTTAAATATAGTCTATATATTCAGAAATTTTCCTATGGTCATAGTACCACTATTTATTTATTAAATTTAACTAGTGTTTGGCCCGTTGAATATCGTTATTCGACGGGTAATATTTTACGTTATAATTTATACTCTCTCTGTCTCATTAAGAGGGGTCACGTTTGACTAAAAAGTTCTCACAAATTTGGTTAAATATAACCATTTTTAGTGGGAACGAGAGAGTATATAAATATGTAAAAATAAGATAATTAAATATTTTATTTGGACAAATAATTTTATATACAAGTGTTATATAAAACATTATGTATTTGGAACTTTTCCATCTATTTTTTAATAGTTTTGTATGTACATTACTTTATTAGTTCACATAGAAGGACATTCAAAGAGAAAAAGGTAATACTATTATATTTCAACTTGTATAATGACATCAATACTATACCTAATCTTGCTAAAAAAACAATCAATTTTATCAATGTGTGATACTAACATACATGTTCATAACGACTTTCACTAGACCGAAAATCCAAAATCCAAAATCGTTGTATAAAGTAAATTTATCTAGTGCGCTCAGACCAATTTTGACGGCTCTACGAAAAATTTTAGGTTATAACATAGGCAAGAAAGTAAGGATTTGGAAGAAATGAGTGACCTGATGCATAATTCAAGGAGGTAGCAATCTGATCCTGATGCTGGGTCAAGGTGAAGCCGTCGGTGGGACGAGGGAGGCGGCCGACGGGGCCGACGGCGTAGATGAGGCGGGAGCTGGGCTGGGCGGTGAGGAGCTGGAAGGAGATGTAGATTTGACCGGATTGGAGAAACATGGAGGAGTTGACAATGGGCAAGCCTTGATTGGATTGTGTTATAAGCTTAACAAGGCTAGGTTGTTGGCCTCCCAAGAAGTACTCCTTGACGTTGGAGGTGCCACTTGAGTCAACCCAACCCACTATTGCATTAGAGCCAACCATCTTGCCATCTGGTGAGAATCCTATGCCAACATATGCATTTGTGTTTGGTGCTGACAGCACAAAGCTCCACACACTTGGTGCAGCCTGCACGTACTGCAGATACATATTGTGTTAGATATAGGGTATATATACATGTACAGGCACATGATGGTAGGAGGTAGGGACTTACTCTGAGGATGAAGCCTTGAGAACCCCATACTGTTACACATTGGAGAGAAGTGGTGTCGAAGGAAGGTGGGTTTTGCAAAGTGAGAGGAGAAGTGCAAGAATCTTGAGATTGTGAATAAGCATGTGATAACAAGAAGCTGCAGAGAATGAAGAACTCAATGTAGCTTGCTGTTGCAGCCTTCTTCATATCTCTATCTTTCACTCACTTTCTTGGTTCTCCTTCTTTTGATCTCTATGTATATATATATATATATATTCAAATATGTTTGTATTAGGGGTTAATTGCAAAGTGGACAAAAGTATAGCGTTTACTTGAAGGGAAGTTGTTGACTAAGCCTCCTTTTGTGTTTTTTTGCTTTTTGAATATTGAGATCCCACATGGAAGTATATGGAAGGTGGGATTAAACAATTCACAACTTCAACACTTGTATGATTACTACCAACTATTCTCATATGCCATTCATATCATCTTTGATAAACTAAATTCACAATTATACTTAGTACGACAGAGAAAAAAATTAAGCATGTCCCTTCACATGTAAAAGTTCAATTGGGAAAAGGGATTTTAGTTGAATAAGTTTTTTAATAAACATAGGATCCCTTTTGTTACAAGCTAGCCAAAAACGATGATATTAAGCTTGTGTTTACTTTCAAATCATTACAGGAACATGTTCTCTTGGTGTTAATTCTACTATATAATGATGACAAGATGAAGTGTTAAAAGATAAATCATCACAACCAATTATTCTTCAATCTCAAGAGGCAAAAAGACGAAGGAAGCTATGCTAACTACTCAAACCCCAGAAAACCCAAAATTCATTACTATTATAAGAGCATTGGCATTCTCAATTTTTTTTATAACACTTGTAATATCCTCATTCTTTGAAAAATAAAATTGAACTTAACACTCTAATCTCACAGATGAACTGCAAATTGATAGATTCATCTTATCATGAAAATACTACTATAAAAAAACCTTTAAAAACCTAAGAAACCAACGGACATTGTTTGGTTCGGTTCGATAAATTTACAAGAAACGCAGTTAATTCAGTTTAACATCTTTTTCAGACAACCAACCGAACATTCACCCACCAACAAGTACATAAACTTAAAACCTTTAAAACTGAATTCTGGTAAAAGATGAGAGATGATATCTGCTAATAATTATAATGTGAACTTAAAGAAATCAGGAACTTTACATGACTTACAACATGGCCTCCCAGCATTGCTGCAACTGAGACAGGTCCTAGGCAGCGGTTTTCGAGAGGATTTGTATCCGACTAACCCGAGTGCTCGGTTCAAGTTCCTCGACTCGATAACAGAATTTGCAGAAGTGATATTTTACAGACAATATAAACAAGGCATGTCATGCTAGCATTACACAGTTTGGTTCCACAATAATAATTCATTTTCTGACTCCAAAATCTTACCCAGTATAACCTTCTCCCGCATTTGCTAACTGTATCCTCTTAATCTCCTATAGGCTCTATGAATTCTCTACGTATTTAAACAGGAATTTACAGACAAAATAGTGCAGAGTACACTGGCTAGCTTTTGGAGTTAATGTTTTGGCTGTTTATACTAGAGTAGACACCGTTACTTGCAGAAGATCTATCGCTGTTCACCCTTTTATAGAACAGGACATAAGCAGCACCTGACTTCACATCTTCTTCGTTGATTGGCGATATGTGGCTATCATCAAAGTTGTACCACCTGTTTTCGTCGAGAAGCTGCAAATGAAATTAGAGCAGGTTAGAAGAAAAAAAAAGCCACCACATTGTGGATTCAATCATGTCTCAATCACATAAACTCATGCATGAGACATATAAGATCAAACGATCCATCAAATCAATGGCGTCTAAAGAAATATGTTCAGCGGACTAGGACTTCTCATGGAAGTTGCACACAAATACATGAAATTCAAAAGTAGAAAGAACAGGATGAACCTTTATGTGTGCTGTATAGTGTCCACTACCCATGCCGCCATAGTGATTTGTCAAGGCATAAAGTTCATAGATCTGACGCTGTGTGTTATTCTTGTTTGTGACATAATTTGTCAAATCAAAGTCATGAATGGGAAAATTTACAAATGTGTCGAGCTTGTGCTTCATTGACCTACTGTAAGAGAATCTTTTCAAGTGAATAACAAGAACTTCGGGAAGCCTCCAAAGATCCAGTTTCTTACTTGCCTGACGCCTCTCCTTGCACTGAGGACAGTACCTTCATCACGAACACATAAACAAGTGAGATGCAATATCACTAAATAGGGAGATGCTAAACAAAATGTGGCACTGAATTGGAATTACACAGAAACATGATTCTCGTGAATCTTTCATAATATACAACAAACTTAAGGACAAAAGGCTCACCACATGTCCTCAGGCACCAGAGGCTCTTCTCGCAGAAAAGCTTCCATGCAAGTGTACAACGAGAGAGGTTCATTACGAGCTTTCTTGCTTGCATGCACATATTTACAAACTTCTGGAAGATTTTCAATGTGGCTAGTATCATAACTTGCTAGAAGCTTCTGGGACCAGTCAACAAATACTAGAATTGACATGGAGGACGACGATAACTTAACCACCTTATCGTCACCAACAGTTAAGTCAATGCAAGCATTGTTTTCATCAACCAGCTGCAGTGGAAGCTTCTCTGACAGTATTGGTTTAGAACTACCACCATCACCTTTTCTTGGATCAGCAATATCGGAATCTGTATGAGATTCATTTGAAGCCACAACTGAAACATTGCTCGTGCTCGTAGCACCTGAACTTACTGTTCTTGACATGGGTGAGAGCATAGTATGAACTATCTGCTGTATATCTCTTCTAGTTATAGTATCATCACAGGATATTGGTGAAACAAGAGGGGTTCCATAAGGCTTCCACCCAACAGTGCTCTGAGCATTTCCAGTACCCCTGTCAACAAGCAGAAAAGAGAAAGGCATACAAGTTAGAGAAGGCTACAATGAGTTGAATAGAAAAAAATAGTTATTGATAAAAAGTAAATGAATCATGGGAGAAAATATCCTAGCGCAAAGTGCACATACTGTTCTTCCCGCCGATGTATCAGTTGGAGGAATTTTGTTTTCTTCACAACCTTTGGGATCTTATAGGCAGTAAGGTGATCTTCTTCTTTTATGGTAGATAATGATATCATTGGATCTTCCAAGAATCGGTAGATCAAGTGACCTCTTATCTATGACAGGACGAATGGATTCAGTTACCAAAACATGCACATATATTCTGTAAGACCACCATATAATTTACTTTACCAACCTCTGCAAGAAGAAGTTTCTCGTTGGATTGCAAAGAACAAGCATTACTCAGTGCTTGGATCAAATCCCTGCAACGCCCATGCTTTGGTACAGTTAATGTGTAGGCTGCTGGCAGCGCACTACCATCACATGTAAAGACAGTTACTGTCATACTACGAGTCGCAGTAGACTGTAGAGGCAAGGACAGATACATGAATGGGTCAAATGTCACCGAAACTTTATTGCACATAGGACATACAAGAGTCGACTTGTATTGACCCTGCAAAACAAATTATCCCAACTTTAGCAAAATAGCAGAGGCAGTACAACAATAAAAATAGAGACCAGAGATTCATCAAGAAACATATGAAAAATAAACATGACATGCAGCATAAGATTGTGGGTAAGAAAATCTGGAAGCAAAGAAAGTTTAGATGATTATAAAGTGAAGTTTGGTATTATCTTGGATTTTTAATCAGCCAATGCCACAGAGCATGCAAATATACAAGTGCAACCAAGCAAGAGAGACTTGTGGTTCAATGAAGAGGAATACTGCCAAATATTGTTGAAATGGTAAGCTAGTGTTTTGTATTTTCGAGGGAAGTAAGCTAGTGTTGATATATCAGCATGTTTTAAAATCTGTTCTACAAAATTGATAAAACTTGAGAGAGTGATTTCCACATGAGAGAAGCACTGAACTACAATAATCAATGATCCAATTAGGTTTTAAGAACTCTGAAACCAAATGTCTATTTTTCTCTCTCTGTAGATTAGGTGGTCAGGCGATATCTGGGGTGAGCCTGCATGAAAGGGGCAGCAGTAGTTTGGGAGAATGACACTTCAGAACTAGCAATTTCCTGCATCGTGCTTAAATATGAAACCAGACAAACACATATTTCAGCATGTAAAATGAACGCCCTTAATCAATACCAATAGGTCCAATATAGTCAAATCAAGATGTGAAAAGGATCATGATCGGTTCAATGCGATTCCCCCACCTGTAGAGCAATTCAATTACATGTTTATTTAATTAAAAAACGAAGCAAAAAGACATTGCTTGCTCGACTTACTTGACACACATCCACGATAATTGAGTCATTACGAGCAATATGATTTGCCCAATACTCATCAGCAACTTCTTCATCCGGTCTATCATCTGCATCTCTGGATTTTATATATGGTTTGTGCTTTACACGATTCAGATCTTCATGAAGCCCATCTAAGAGAAATGCAAGAAGTTCCTATACAGAAAGGGACACATTATTGACTTTCTCCAATCAATATCATGATTACTTCAAGAGAGCTATTAAAGGTACAAACCTGTGAATCATGTTGGCTGCATCCACTGAACTGTGGAGCAAAGCGAGCTAGCTTTGCCTTGAATGGCCTGGGGGCAACTGGTGCTCGTCCTGGTGCCCACAATTTTCTAAGTAGATCACCAAATGCAAGAGCAAGCTCCCCCTAAATGATACATCTGGAGTCAGTAACAATTCTCAAATTTTAATATAATCATCATGACATTGTAACAAATCCAACCACCTATCCCTCAGGACCCTCACACTCTTGTACAGAAAGGAAATATAAATAAGTTGCAAAAGTATTTTGTAAAGTTTTGAAACTTACAACCATGCCAAGAGGATTCTGTCGGTTTATTTCTTGATGATAATCTTCACGAAAATACCGAGCAAATTCTGGTGTATGAACAAGGCATTGTATAGCGCTGTTCATAAAACAGGTGTTCCCAAGATTCAACAGTCCAGTGAGACCACAAGTAGATCCTCTTGTACTGACACCACTTGATCCATATGCCTTCTCCGTATTTAGGTTCTGAAAATGGGGTTCTGAATTCCCATTTCTTGATGAAGACTTGCTAGCAGATAATCCTCCAGAAGTTGCAAAATTTGAATGTGAAGTAGCAGCAGTCAGGTTTCCATTATTCATTGATCCATTCTCTAGGTGGGAACCCAGACCACCCTCTGCTTTGGTGTTAATCACTTCTACCAAGATCTGCTTCATCCATGGAAAGGAAGATCATAACCCCATCCACCATCATGTAATATATAGAAAGAAACCCATCATCTAGGCAAAGCTACCAAATTATAGAAAACATCCAATAATGGGCGAGGATAATTATGTACAATTACAAATCCATAAATGTTCTAAAACTAGAGGAATTCAAGAAAATGAGTCTGCAATGCCATATCCAAAAACAAGAGAAGAAGTAGCAAAAAAGAAAGGGGAATTTTAGGAACACACGAAAGCAAAAATAAGCCAACTTAATAGATTAATTCATAGTGTGTTTATGCATGGACCTGGGAGCACGACCAACATGTTATTGTGGACCAAAGTTAACAAGACGGGATACATTATTCAGAAACACATTATATAGGCAGAATATATAATCACCTACATCCTGATCCATTTGTATGTTTGCATCATCAAGCGTCTTTTTCATGTCATTCATCAATGCATGCTTTTGGTGACTGAAATAATCCCAAATAGATACCTGAGAGATTAAATAGCTCATAAGAATTAAAGTGACAAGCAAAAAAATAAAAGGAATGTAATACACAGGAAAACAATTTACTTGCTTAGGCGTAAGATCAAAAATTTCACATGCTCTGCGGTGAAGTTCTCCAATTGATTCCTGACAAAAAAAGAGATACTCATTGCTTAAATTGATGTCTTCAAGGTGGGAAGTAAAATTTTTTTTTCTTGAAGAAGGAAGACATTTCTGGTACCTTTTTGCTTATTCTTATGGAAGAACGATCACCTTTCGGCATCAAGTGCAATTCGAGTCGTAGTGGATAAACTTCTACTGACAATTCTGTTTGAGAAAGACCAGTGTTGATTACTTTACGGGCCAACACAGGACCACCCCCATACCTATTGAGCAAGCCATGTTAGGTCTCCATTTGATTTGCTGATCTTCTTTAAATATACAAAATAGGAAGTAAATACAAGTTTCTATAATATCCAAGTATAACTTAGTAATTTTCTCAGTTTCTTCAGCAGTCAGTCTCATGTGTATTGTTTACAAAAAAAAAGTTCTAGCCAAAACTAATATATCCTATAGAACGATAATAAAACAAACTTAGGTAGGTATCTCTTTTGATATGTGAATCATGGAAATTATCATCGGATGTTTATAAGAACTAAGAATGTTATTACTCATTAGAACAATTTAAGCAGATGGTCAATGAATGTAAAAATTGACTTCCCACTCACCATGAATACAGTTTGTTCCAGACGTCTTTTGGTAGCAGTATATAATCAGTTCCTTCCACCAAGGTATCATGAAGTTCAGTGCTCATAGCAGAATCTTCAGATGCTGCTTCATCTATTAAATCAGAATTGTCAATGCAAGATGGTTTCCTCAATGCACTTGAGCTGACTGATCCCTGATGCTCAGAAGAAGATCCATCATTTACAGTGCTAGTTTGGTTTACATACTCAAGCCAGTCTTGCCACCATCTTGATGAAACAATGATAAGATGACAGAGAATGATAACGAAAAGTTTCAGTTTGAAGCTAAATGTAAAATAAGTAGATCTGATAGAGAATTAAAAAAGTAGATTCAGATAACATTAAGAATGAGAAGATAAAGCAAAAAACACCATAACTGGAAAAACAAAATCCAAGCTCCAAGTTTTTCTTGGGCCAAAACACGAGTTTATACTTTTTCAAAAAGTCAAAAACCTGCAGCAAAACTATTTGTTTTGGTTTACCTGAATTACTCAAAAAATAATTTATTCATATACACCTTTCAGGTAGCGGCTGCTCCTCAAGCACTGTTATTACGATAATTAATTCCAGTCGTGTATCTTACCACATGTCAAAGATTCTTATGGTAGAACAAACGGATACCATTTGGATTATTCATGGATTAAGAATTTATATCATCCCCAGTACTAGAACGGTAAGACCTAAATTAACGGCAACACTTTGAATGTCCAGTTAGAAACAAAGCAAAAAACCAGCTGTATTTCTTTAGTCCCTAAATCCCAAATTCCACACTCAAAACACAAAGGGATGATACTAAACAAAGACAATTAGCTAATATACATACATGTCCCATAAACCAAAGGAAAAATTAAAATAAACGCCTAAGTAATTGAAAACAACCAAGAAGAAAATAACTACAGTGGCCAACGAAGCATCATCACACAGCTAAACCCTATAAGCTCTAAGATTACCAATAAAAAAACCTAGAAAATGGCACACACACATGCGCCTCTCGATACAGATCTAAGCATCTCAGGCCCCATAAAATGAGAAGAAAAAAAAAAAAACGCTCGAGTATTCCGTATAGACGAATTTTTTTTACCTCTGGGTGATTAAGTAGAAAGTGTCGCCGACTTTGGTCTGGGCTTCGGCAGCCACAGCAATGTCTCTAATGGCTTGCTTCTCATCCTCCGGCGTCAGCTGCCGCGCCACCTCCGCCATCTCTTCCTCTCCCTCCCCCGTATAACAGGGAAAAATTATACAGAAATAATAAATTTATAAAAAAAAAAAACAGAGAGAATAGATTTTCGGCAATATTTATATGCAGAACAGGATGATAAAAGGGGTAATCTGCATTGAATTTAAAAATAATTTATGTTCCCCTGTATTTGCGTGGGCGTTACAAGTGAGAGTGAAAGCAGCTTGGCAGAGAGGAGGACGAAGAGGAGAAAGGGTTTTTGGTTTTTTACAGTTGAAGTTATAATAGAATAGTGCCACCACACACTGTATAGACTATAGAAGCAGGAAGGAGATCTTTTTAACTGAAACACAGTATTATATTATATATTGACATGTGTGTTTCAGATTTTTATATCATATATACAAGAAGAGAATAATAGATACCACCCCGGTTCAATTCTGATCGTAAATGTTTGCAACCGTGAATCGATATTTTCGAATCTCGTAACTGCGAATCGGTATTTTTTAACCTGCCATTCCAAAAGAATTAGCAGTTTAAAACTAGAACCAAGTTCAAAACTATAATTGTCTTAATCGATTGCGATTTCGAGTATGGATTCACAACTATAACCACCTTAAACAATTACAAGTCTGTTGTAAAACACGAACCATAATAATCACTCTTAAATTATGAATCTGAGTTAATAGGAATGTGAATCGATAATTCGGTTATGGCTCTATCGATTTACCACATTGTGGATGTGTGAATACAATATATTTTCAAAAATGAAAATATGAAGAGGAATATGATTATTTGATGAAGATGAGTATTTATTCTTCTTTTGTTTTTTTTCTCCCATTCATATAACACAATGTAAAAATGAACACTATTTCCACAATTTCATTAATGTAATCTCATTATAATTCTCGTAGGTTCTTCCTAAATTGTTTATTTAATTATCACAACTCACAATAATGCAATAAATTGGCATATAATTTTTTTTCCAATCTTAATTAGTACCGCGACCAAAATAGATAGACCATTCTAAAAATATTAATGGTTAATAGTTAAAACTATGGGTTAATGGGTTAAACTACCCAATTTCATAAGAAAAAAATAAAAAATGCCCACCCATAATAAAAAGATAAAAAATACTCATACTTACAATTTTAACCCTCAATTATAACATGAGCACATGATCACTTTGATCATGTTATTCGAAAAAAATACCATGAAATAAATTATAACACGAGCACATGATCACTTTGATCATGTTATTCGAAAAAAATACCATGAAATAAATTATAACATGAGCA